>JAECUM010012518.1:0-24632 GCA_016617855.1 Megalonaias nervosa | reverse complement strand
TATATATAATGTACGCTGTATCAATGATATACCACGAGATGTATACATTTTTCATTTAAAGGAAACGAGGCTTGCCGAGTTTCCTGTTAATGAAACAATTATACAAAGAGTGATATATCATTGATACAGCGTACATACTATACATATATTTTATTTATATCACATACAGATACATATATTTGCCATTTGAACGGAGTTAGATTGACGAGAGGCAACTGTTTATTGACTGAGCGAATGAACTCACATCCCTGCCGAGTGTGTCCGCTACAAAATGTAGTTCTGTCTTTTTGTGCCTTTTCACAATCACCTTCTCATATCGATAAGTTGATTGTTTTCGTTTTTGAGCTTTTACTTTTATTCACATTGATTAAATCAATATAAGTTACACTAATGATTTATACATGAAATATGGTTTTAATGAAGAAAGTAGAGCACTAGGCCAACAGAAACATAGATTCTTGAATACTGAACGTTCGTCAATGCATTGACGTACAAGCGCAAGGAAATTAGCGTGGAATAGAATCTAAGCAAAACGACGAACCAACAAGAGGTAATTAAATATTTTAATATATTTAAAGTTGATCTAAGTCATTATTCTGCTTTAATTAACATTACTATCGACCATAACAGTTTGTTTTCTCTCTCTCTCTCTCTCTCTCTCTCTCTCTCTCTCTCTCTCTCGTCGGTTTGACTTAACATTTAACATCATTCTTCATAGGTCTAAAGACGTTATGGCATTACACAAGCGAAAATCCGCTATTCTCGTCTTTTCATAGATTTTCGCCCCTATCTTGATACGATAGTCAACAGAGAGAGAGAGAGAGAGAGAGAGAGTCTCAAGTAACTATATATTTCTCAGGCTTGTGGCATTTCCTGTTTACTGTGTGATTTATTTCCAATAAGGTTTCTTTTCTAGTTGCAAAGGAAGTTATCCTGAGTAACTCTTTCGCGGGGTTGGATTCAAACATCTCCGTCCATAAATTCAGGTATCACTAAATTAATTTGGCTAATCAGCTATTATTGATCCTGTTGCAGTCCTAAAAATGATCCTAGAATTTTATTTTATATCTTCTATGGATTTGCTATCCAGAGAGGATGTTACTTGCATTAAATGCAAATCAGCATTAAACTCTAAACAGAAAATAAAATGTTTATTAAGTTCAGCCTTCAGGCTTTTGCACAACCAGGACAAAGCAGATGCGTTTGATTCACCCAGTTCCAAAAAGGTTAATTGTACTAACATTTTTCAGTCATTTCATTCAAATGCAACCATTGGTAGATACTTCAGCATTACCTATGTTGATTTTGATAAGCTTTGTTCAGGTTAATGTCTAGCATAAATAAGATATTCCTGTTGCATCTGATCTTCCATCGAATGTACCTGATGTAATAAAAAGAATGTATAGAAAATAAAGAATTATATAAGGTACTTAATTTTCGCAGTAAAACAACTATTGCAAAAATTGCTTACGTCATGATTATCACAGATAGTCGTTAATTCGAATTTTCCGAGGTAATTCATGTATAAAACACGTGAATTTCAAATTTTAGTTCCGGTACACCTTGCAAGGAAACAAAGAAAAAACATTAATCGCGTAAAGTTCAACCCTGTAAGTCACATCGTGCAGGTAACTTTCGGATGGAAGTCCAATAATTTCTTCAGCACTTTTTTCCAAAATGCTTTCAAATTGTAGTATTTTCAAACAAAGAATAAATTTATAACCAATGAAGATATTGATGTGTGCTAAAAAAAACTTTATGATAAAATTTCATGCAATTCTGACTCTACAAGAGCTTAGTTATTGTAATATTGTAATCCCACCGTGAGTTTTCTTATACTGTTTCATCATCATCATCATCATCATCATCATCATCATCATCATCATCTCTCTATTTTTCTTTATTTTACTTATTTTTTGATATAGTCATTTTTTGCATGTTGTACAGTATAACAAATTAAATGAATGGACGCATAGTGATATTACGCAGCACTGAATCGAAGTTTGAGAACTTATAGACTAACAGTATTTGTTTGCATTTATGACAAATATATTACGTTTCATATGAAAGCCTGTTAATGTATTCATATCTTTAATGAATAACATTAATTAACATGAATTGCAAGAATAAATTTACAAATTAAGTGGACCTAATGGTCAGCAAGGAAAGAATATGTGAATATATCATCATTTGACATTTCAGAGAGTTGTCATCATCCATGACAGTCTTTTGACAGCAAGTTATTTTATTATCTAGGAACAGTCATCCCGAAGGATCTTCAAAGATATTCATTTTTTAAATGAGAAATGTTAATAATTAATTTCATCATAATAACAAACCTTTCCAAAGCTAGGATTCCTATTTTTACAGAAGGATGCCGAGAAACGTCTTTTACAAAAGTGTAAGGATTCATTGTTGATCAACCCACTTGTGCTTTGGTATAATGTAAATAAATATTATTCTGTTGTCCGGCTAAAACATATTTTGGAAATTAATCCCCCAGATCGTAATATATTTCAGTAACATTTCTTTTCAGCTATCTTCTTGCGTCATTGTGCCTTCCGGTATGAGACGTTCATATTTACATGTATTTTACTACTCACAAGTATGAATCTTTCCAAAGCATAGCAACGTATAGCTTCGATTCGTATTGGCCGAAGCGGGTCGGTTATTGTCACGTGATACATTTCTATAGGGCATAAACTCAACGCTTCTAATGCCTGATGAACTGAAGAGAACATATCAACGTATATTTTAATACAAATAGAGGCATATTTTGTTTTGTTAAAGCAAGAAAATGTTGAAAGAGAGAGAGAGAGAGAGAGAGAGAGAGAGAGAGAGAGAGAGAGAGAGAGAGAGTGGCGGGGTGAGAAAGAGACAAACAGACAGATAGGGATGGATGCATAGGCAGGGCCATATTCTCTTTATTCATGGCATAAATTTTGATTTTCATGGTACAATAATATTGAACATTTATAAAAGTTATAGGCTACTTGCCTAATAAGTAACTTTATCTTGAGCATAACTAACAGAAGTCGAGAGACAATCAGGGTAAGACCTTCTCCAATACTTTTTGCTGGGGAGGAATGAGGGTTAATGTAGTGATTTTTTCGCAATTTAGTAAGACACCTTTTCTACTGGAAGCGTCATGATATACCAGAAGACTCACATTATCAGCACATTTCATCTGAGTAATCATAGGGTGTGACGTTCAAGATTATTCTGTGAAGCAAAGTAGTCATCATTATGAGCGCCAGCTACGTTTTGGTAAAACTTTAGGCTAAAACAAAATTATTCTTCATTATAATTTTCAGTCCATCAAAGTTATAAATAACTTAAAATTGTCAGAAATGAACACTAGGATATAGAGAGAACTGTGCAATCGATAATGTCCATTACTTTCTTGCTTCTGCAATAGAGAGCAGGCAATGTTTGTTGTAGAGAGAATTGTGCAATCGATAATGTCCATTACTTTCTTGCTTCTGCAATAAAGAGCAGGCAATGTTTGTTGTACGTTAAATGATAATTTTGCTTTTTTTGCACATAACAGCAAAAAGGATACATAAGCAAAACTGGTAGTGTATTCCAAGCAAGAAAATTTCATTCTTTCCACTGCATTGAAAACAACTTCATTTCTGATACTCGTTGGTCACCTCCCATGCAAACTAGGGACAAATGCTTATTCAATGAAATGAAAATCATCCAGTCATTTGCAAAACAATAAACATGACAAGTTGTGATAAAAAAATTACCCGAAAAAATTGCCTTCCGGCATGCATCCGGCATTCCGGAAGCTCCTGTCTACAATAACAAGTAATAACCTGCACAACATGCAAACTGTTCAACCATATCCATGATAAATTTTCAATCACTGAAACGGAATGAAACCATTGCACGCGAGATTAAATATTTAGCTTCGTTTCTTTTCAGGGTGCATGCTAAATGAATAACGAAGTCTTTGAAAGAGATAAAATTCTATTACTGGCGAAAAAATATAACCATGAATGATGAGACTTTGCTGGTTTTTAGATAAGACAGTACATTTGACACTGCAATGTTTTTATGGTTTTAACAAGCGGTCGGATATATTTGTTGATGAACAATAACCAATTCTATTCACACAAGATTATACTCCTTACTATTGAAACATAATTCAATTTGCAGCGATCCACCCACGTAATCAAAAAGTTCCAAATTCATCACTAGACCTAATCTGAGATACAATTTAGAATAAATTTACCTTTCATGTACGAAGTTTTAATCTTCATTTTTCGTATCATTCCTTTCGTTTCGAGTTTTATTTCAAAGGTAACGAAATCCCTGAGAAAATAAGCTTAAAAATGAGTTACATATGGGACAAACAACACAGTTATATGATGATTTGTAAACAGCGATAATCCCTGGGTTTTTGAAGTTATATCTAATTTCGAACAATGATCCAGCAAATATTTCTTCAGTTCTTAAGTAATTTTGTACTGTTGAAGAGGGAACGCGAATATGTAGCCAATATTTTGAGTTAGTTTTTAATTGTGCCTATAATTCACTTTAAATGTTCCAAAGGATGGACATTTATCAAAATTTGTTTCTCTGTTCTTAATTGATACAATTGGAGCATTAGACATCCATTTAAACTTTACGCTTAGAAATATAGATCAAGTTCTACTGTACGTGAATGTACTTCAAGAATACAAAAGACATAACACTTTGAACGTCGAAAGAAGCGCCGTTCTGAGACGAAGTAATGACGATTTCAAGGCGACATTTATACGTTCCAGTTAAATGAAAATTTAAGTTCCAAGACCCATTCTATCCACTTGAATGAGAATTGCAAAAAGAAACCCCACTCTATTCACTTGAATTAGAATTTCAGTTCGAAACCAACTCGTTCCACTTGAATGAGATTTTCAATTCTAAACCCCACTGGTTCCACTTGAATTAGAATTTCAAGAGAATTCCCACTCATTCCACTTTTTTCACTATAAACAGAAACTACGTAATTGTTAGTAGAACCACTTGAGTCAGTTACGCTTCATCTGCCAGTCTGTTTCAAAGTCACTAAAGTAGCTTAAAGAAGTTTTAAATGAATTATTCACTCGAAATATCATTCAGATAAAAAGTCAAACATTATACCACACACCGACGCAAATACTGGCTAGAGCATACTTACAAACCGGTTTCACATCCTTTTCAGCTAGTTATGCTCTTCCGTCAAGAGAAGAAAAACTTGAGCAAAACAACACAAACTATAACACAAAATCCAAGAGAAAATCTGAACTATATAAACACTTAAATGACTGAAAATTTACAATAAATAGTTAAATAATGAAAACAAGCCAATGAAAACAGTATCAGCATGTATTAACTATTTGTCTTGTCTTGGAGAATGGGATTATGAAAACTATAGTCAACTCTGGATAAGTCTGACCGTTGCTCTCGCGTCAGTAAGGCCTGTCCACGCCATGCTTCCTGTGTTTTGGTTAGCATTAGTTCCATGTTCACAAACACGTGATTCCGTAAGACCATGGCAATGGCTTCGTAGAACGATTTGGGGTGATGCAAGATCACGTCCGTCACAAAGACCTCTTCGTTGTTAGACATTCTCTCCATATTTCTGGTCATACATTTTTTCGAATCGGCTGAGTGTCGTACACTGATTGCCTACCATGTCCACGATGAGATCGTCGATGGTTCTCATTTCTCTGATCAGTAACGCCATGTCAAAAAGAGCTGCGCGCAGATATAATCGGATCTTATTGAACATTTTCTGATAGGTCAGCATAGCCTGTTTGGTTCTGTTCTTTTTTGGCCTCCAGTCGCGCCTCGAGATGTTTCATCAGAGTCTGCATGGCTAGTCCAGATCCGAACAAAATCAACATCATCGGATTAGCCATCGCTCCTGTAGAAATCACTCCCGTGTCTGTCAGTATCAACGGAATCATCGAAATGATTCTTAGGATGCGCTTGTAACGTCGGTACGGATGTTTGTAGACGTAGACTCGCCGATGATAATAGCGGTAATAAGGTTCTAGTTAGTGACATTGTTCTATAGGTAAGTTTTCATCGATGTGGTTTAAGTCGAGAATCATTATGTATCGACTAAACTCTGCAGCAGCAATTCAAGCTGTGGCAAGTTTTCCTTTAAGAATTTGATATGCACGTTCACTTTATCATCGTCGATCCCAGACATCTCTCCCACGAGCTACAGTGGATATATGTTTGAGCCTTTTGTGAGTTTTGTCAACTGATTTAACCTCACAAGATCAGACAGCGTATCAGGAGTCGCTTACAGTTCCACATGGTCCAGATATTGCTGTGATTCTATGAAGTGTAACACCTCATCCGCTATTTTTCGGTGATGCTAGTACAGATAATAGTACACCAGAGTGATTTTTTCCACGTTGAGATGGACTTTTTCAAAGTCTTTGATCGCTGGAAATATAAAATCTCTGTCTCTGTCAACCCATGGACTCCAGTATTTGCTTTGATATTTTTCTCGACCGTTGATCTTATCCAACAGTTCCTGAGAGGCCTTTGGAACAGGGACAAACTGTCCTCCTGGAAGAGCACTTCCTTTCTTAAACACAGCACTCAGATTTTGTTCTATTTCTTCTGGCTGAAAAATGTTCTAAATACGCGTAGGAGGCTGCAGTCACATTGGGTTCGATCCTCCCATACACGCTAAACATGATCACGCTAAAAAGCTCTTCCATGGCCTTGTTGTTTTCAAATACAGGTGCCTTATCGCTAGCGTAACCTCCTCCATAGCGGTCTTCGAGTGCCATCACCGCTGCGATCGTATCCACGTCCTTGTACTCCAGTCCGACCTGCTGAAAATTACGTTTGCTGGAAGACCCACACAGGGCTAGATCTCCTCGAAAGTGTTTTCGGGAGACCTCTTTGTCATGCAGTCGTGATCTTTTTATGGGCCTGGTCGTCTTCCTTTCGACCAAATCGTCGTCGTTTGACACAGCCCGTTCTCACGATGGCGTATACGAGGCTTGGATGTAATTCGTGCATGATATCGAGCACAATGCCTTCGATGGTTTTGACTAACCGTGTTGAGTCTCTGTCGTAACAAAATTTAAAGACCGTCCAGTATCGATCGATGGCCTCTCTGAGCTGCTGTTGTCGCATGTGCCTCACAGACAGATGAGACCGCTTCACGTCGTGATGTTTTCATCTCTCATGAACCTCTTCCAAGGATGACTTACCCGCGTTTCTCACCTCATTCAACTCCTCATGCTCTCCAGTGGCCTGCTTAAGTACGTGCTGGTCATTGTCAGCGTACGACGCATCTTCTCTACAAGCATCATTGAACAGCAACTGGTACAGTTCCGTAGCGATGCGCACAATTTCTGTCATGCTCTATACAAGATCATCCAGAGTAAAAATCTGAAAATAACTCAAGCTGGGATTGGAGGGTTCTCCCTTGAGTGCCGTGAATTTAAACGTAGAATATTTCATGTACTTTCCTGAGACCGCAATGAAAAATTCGAGCATGGTAGATACAATCGTAGCTGTACCGGTATATGAGGCATCCGAGGTATTATTGGGTTTGACGACGTCGAGTCTCTGCGTGAGAATTCTTTCGCTGCCACTATTTCGTCCTCGCACCCTAAATTTCCATATCGCCACGGCTTCGGTAAGTTGTATCTGCATTCAAAAATTAGAAGTGATTCCGTTGGTTGTCCACTCGTGTCCAGTGAGATGGGTTGAAAAGACCATATAGGCCCTGAAGTACGCTGAGTATTCAGATGACGCTGAAACGACGATGCCACATCGATTATCCGTGTTTCAAGAGAGAATTGGAACATATCCCACATTGCTTCTGACACGACGCGTATCTACATATATTTTTTGGCGACTTCGTTGTTGGCTATGGGTAGATAATCTGTCACAACCAGTTTAGCTGCCGCTGCCGCAGTGAGCGTCCCTGTGAGGGTTCCACCTGTTGCGGATAATTTAGTGCTTCCAAACGAGCCGAGCTGGCCATACGAAATCGCTTGAGTCGTATCGGTGATGGGCCAGCTGGTGGGAAGTCCATACAGCGTTTGGTTTTGCATCGTGGCTGTTCGGTAGAGAACAATTTGACTATCGTTGACATCCATCAAATCAAAGTAATTGGAGTTACTGATGCGAAATCCTTCTGCAGCTTGAACTGTGATGGGCGTGTAATTGCCACTCGCATCTCGATTGACCCAGATAGAACGATCGAAAGTGCCAAGTTGATAGACCATGGTTGCTTTCGTATTTAGCCTGCTGTACACTCCCACACGTCGTAGATTCTGAGACGTGGTTCCAAACGTGGGTGAGGACAGGAGCATATCGCTCGTCACTTGACCTGCGACGGATAAGGTACCAGTCACCACCATGTTGCCACTATCGTCCTTCCCGTTTTAGCGTATTTTCCAGCCAATGAAATTTCATTGTCGGAGACTCTCACAGGCTGAGAAGATACAACTGCTGCCGTAGGAAGTCCGTAGAAGCTCATGCCACCCATGTTGAGAGTTCCCGTCATTGTTCCACCGGTCAAAGATAATTTAGTCTGCGCGAGCTTATTCACGTAGGACCATCGCGGGGCAATGTCATCCAGGGGTGGATAACTCACGTTTTCCAGGTTGGTCAGACTGTGATCGCTCATGTTGAGATGACCCGTCATGGTATCTCCAGAGCGGTTGACGTTTTTGTCCAGTTCCTCCTGGTAGGCAGCATAGTCGCCCGACGAGGAATTGCTTTCCGATCCGATCAGCGTAGCAAAGCTTGTGTACGACATGATTATTTAAAAATGAACATCATTAACTTCGACACGAAGGAAAAAACATCATTTTTGATGCCGGACTGTCATTACATGATCGTGGGTTCCACAGGTCGTGGAAAGACCAATCTTCTCATGAACATGCTTTTAATAACACGTTGAAATACGATCGGGTGATCATTGACACGCTTAATCCTCATCAGGACAAATACAACACACTGCATTAAAATTGACCGCGAGAATAAGAACAAAATCTGCGAGTATTTTTCCTTGTCGCGACACAAAACGTTGTAACAGCCTTTATCTGACTCAGTCTTACTATGAAGTCCCTAAATATATCCCTCGAAACACGGGATGTTTCGTGCTGTTCTCGGGACTGGATCACAGAGACATCGATGCCATCGCGGGAGACCACTGCCGTGGCATCTCCGCCTCCCAATTCAAAGACTGCTATGCCGCAGCAACGTCGAACTCCAAACACGATTTTATGACCTTTCATCGCGATGCAGAGACTGTTCCGGAACGCTATCGTAAAGGCTTGGGCTTTGACGAATTTTACCTGCCTGATTAGTATAACCATGTCGTTCGAAAAAGCCACTACACGTGGTCAACGTGAGGATGTCCTCAGGACGTTTATCGAGCAGAGGGCTGCACTACGTGCTTGAAGATAAACTGGGACAACAATGCTTTCAATGCGATGTAGCGGGAAAATTATTCAAGCTCATTCTGACCAAACTCGACGAAGCTAAAACGACGTACGATGACAAGCAAGATCAGTTGCTGGATACGATCAAAACGACTCAACAACAACAACAATAACTGCTGGAGGAGCTCACACCACCCACCCCGGAAGTCGACATCTCCGAGATGATGAGACGTGGGTAAGTTGAGCAGAAAGGCTGCACTTAAGAAATAAGGCGAAAAGAAAAAGAAACAGCCGCCTCTCTGCAGAATATGAAAGAGGAAAAGATGGTTGCCTAGGCTGTTCTCGACATGATCAGGAAAGAGGAAGAGCATATTCAAGAGGACAAACCAAAGTATGAGGAGAAAAAAAAGCAAAGTTTCAAAAGGAATTGACGGTAAAAGAACTTGAAACCATTAAGACCGCTCGTGTCTCAGCTGATTTAGCTGCTGTTATCGGTTATCAGAAAGCTCCTACTAGCGATGAATGGCTTGACGACTTTGTGAGTCACAAACATCTAGCCATCAATGTCTACACATCTGAAGATGATTACTTAAAGGCACGCGCTGCACGTGGCATAGTCAGCAAACTCGACGGGAAGTATGGAGCGTCGATTGAGAAGCAGAAGGACGAGGATGTAAAAACGCGCATGCGAGAGCTGTTTGAAAAGTCGAAAACGTTTAAGGCTAATCTGGCTGAAGCCATCAATCAATGAAAAATAGTCTACCACTCTGGAGCTACCCCCATATTTCCCATGGAAAAATCAGCATTTGTAGTGCCTCTTGTAAAGGAAATATCAGCAGGATTAGAGACTGCTTGACTGAAAGAACAAGCAGAGCCACAAGCGGAGAGTCCACCTGTGGAATCATTATCAAAAGAGGAGCTCGCCAAACTTAGAGAGGTGAGAAGAGGTGAATTTAAAATTACACCTATCGTAGATTGTTATAGTTACACAAAACGCTTGGAGAGGGGAAGTAAAAAGGGTGAGCTTAAACAATGGGAAGAGAAGTATAAAAAAAGAATGAATGCTAAAACGCCTCTGTCAGAAAGAGAAGGTATCGGAAGACGTCATGGAGTCAGCATCCGCTACCTTCACACTCCCGCTGACATCGTCTCTCGTCTCAAGTTGGTGATCGCCTCTAAACAAGCTGGCGATGTAGGCGTAGACCTCGATAACGAGATGGTTAAATTCCTGAATCATCTCCTGGATCAGAAACTCGTCACCTCGGATCAGTATCCCATTTTGTACGAGGACTTAATATAGACGAATGGAAAATATTATGTTCGTCAGTCACGTCCACGGTGAGGTATAATCCTCCCCTGGAACTGGACCAACAATGGTCGTACGAAATCGCTGTCATCTCCGCCGAAATCTGGAATAGCTTCTTCAACATCGCCACCAACAACAATCGGTTTTAGTACTTCATCGCGTTTCAGCAAAAACGATCACGAGCTCTCAAGTGAATACAACATCACCGACATCGCCACGGAAATCTCAAGACTGATCACCGCCAATGGAGACGTCTCGGCCAACATTAAAATCGAACCCAATTACTCTACACTGAGGACTCGCATCACCCTCGCTGAAAATTACATTGTGGGATTCCACATCGCTAACTCCATCGGATCTCTCCTGGTGTTTAGTGCTGGAACGTGTCTGACTCAAAATGGCGTATACGAAGCAGATGTACCCGTCAATATCACCGATATCAACAGCCTCTTCATCAACTGTTCGATCACCCAGGGATCCTTGTCTTCCGTAGGCTCCGCCTCCAACGTGATTTATTCCACCTCGATCAACATCTCTCCAGGCTTGCTCATGCAACTTCGTCCCAATCCCTTTATCTAATTTCCCATCACCAACATGTACACGATCTCGGAAATCACCATGTGGCTGACCGATCAATCGGAAAGTACCGTCGATAACAATAGCGAAAGAATCACATATTATCTGCATGTACATCGCAAAAAAATGTTTGCAGATTAAATAAAGATACGATGAGACCTTCACGCGTACATCGAAGTAAAATCGTCGGTGGATTTTTATCCATCCTCTTTTCTTCCGTGCGAGCAGTCCTTCCAGGCATTTCAGCCAAAGCCGCCCCCATCACTCTCAAGGCCGCCAAAGCGGGAGCCACTGGAGCAGCCTCTGCAGGGAGACGGGCGTAAGACAAAAGTTAGCCAGAAAAATCATGCCCCAGTCAACTCCGATGACCACAACTCTGGCAGCACCAGTGGCGGAGATGCCAGTATCCAGAGAGGTTAAACAGGCTCTTCAGAAAACGGCTATGGATAGATAGGTCAGCACGCCAGTACAGCGTTTGCCTTCTGTAGGAGTCATCATGTCAGGATATGGCTTAAAAAGATTGCCGTAATTTTTTTTATTACACTATTGTAACACAACATCATGTATCCGAGATTCGCTCCCGATTATCTGCGTCTGAACGATGATACTCCCGTGGATGACTCCACCGAGTAAGAGTACGTGGAGTATAAGGATACCAACGTCACCAATCTCAACGCGAGCACCCATCGGAAAATAGAGACAAGTGATGAAGATGTGTACCTGCTTCCCCATAAGGCCTTTCTGGAAGCTCGCGGGAAAGTACAAACTGCAGCGGGCCGAGACCATCCCGCCCATGTGCAAATCACGCTCCAAAATAACGGATGGTCATTATTCAAGTCTGCTCAATACCAGCACCATCCAGAACTTGATCATGTATAGCGATGACTACATATGAACTTGCGCGACCAACATGTGGTGGTTCAGAGACACCAATGCAGGAGGAACAGTTGGCAACGGATTTCGTACAACAGTAACTACATCCAATCCCGCTGCACCGACGGACACATAAGCCGCTAACGCTATCATCTACATCTCATCTGGTGCAGGAGCCAAGGGGTACACTTTAGCCGATATGACAGCCAACGAGTCAGGGTCAACCATGGTGGTAGGCGCCTTCTCTCCTTCTTAATACAACTGCGTACTACAGACTATAATGTGGGATTCGCCACTCGACGCGCTTGGACTAATAGTGGACACGAGATCTGCTTGTTTCTTCCTCTCAGCAGCATCTTTGGCGTGTGTCGAGATATCCGTACCATCTTCCGAAGTATCAAACACTCGCTTATACTGGAAAGAGACTCACCCGCTCAATACATGCACAGAGCAGTATCGACAGTGGATGGACAATTGACCATGACGTAGTTGTCGCTGTGGATGCCCAAAATCACACCCTCCACCACGCACATGCTCGAACTGGAAACGACGTTAGCCAGGTTTACCAAAAAAACTGTACTTCGATCAACACCGTATCTACATGGAGCAGTTTGCCAGAGCGCAGGTGACCACCTAGTGGTGAGTCGCCACCAATCCAGGCAGCGAGCTTCCCAGACATGTCTTCATCGCCTTTCTGCGGGCAGACCAGCACACAGATAAAAAAGGAAACAATCACATCTTCAAACATTTAAATCTGTCTCGCATTCACGTCCCCTTCAACTCCAGACAATATCCAGAGCTACCACTCATAAAAGACCTGTCTATCCGTTTAAAAGCCTCAACACTCCTCGGACCCGGTCGGATTATGCTGACCCAGCGTCAAGCCACATCCGTCGATAAACATAAGGCAGCTCGGAAAGGCATCGTTCTGAACGTGTCCGCCTCTCAACTCTCCAAACAGGGATGATTTATCGCTCCTTTCCTCGCAGGCATCGTTGAAACCTTACTGCCAGGATTGCTCGGTAGCGGTAAAGGACTCCAACTGCCAGGAGCCACGAGAAGCAAAGGCATGAGAAAAAAGTTATTAAGCAACTTTGATCTCGAACATCTCTTAGCGTCTCCCACCTTCCGAGGGGTCTTTTCCAAAGATCAACGTCCTGAACAGATCAGGCCTAACGACAGCTGTGTCGTTAATCTCCAAAATTATTATGATGGAGAGGGCACACGATGTCGAGTATTTCGATTCGTTTGACTTACCTCCTCCCTATCTCCATACCGCACAGAAAGGAGCGGTCTATAACTCTTTACAACTTCAAGACATCGACGATAGCAATTGTGGATTTTACTGCGTCGATTACATCCAAAAGGGACAGGAGGGACAATCTCCCGTTGAAGTTGTTTTACAAACTTTCAAAATAATATCCACTCCTCATATAACCATCATGATCTCGTGGTGTCTCAAGTGTAAAGCCACCAAATGTAATCGACACATGATCAAGTCGAGGTGTATTTCTAAAAAAGCACACATCGTCACCGGTAAAGCTTAGTGCCATAGATTTCCATGCAACATGCACCATTGCAGGCACTGCGAGCTCGATAAAAGCTGGAAAAAAAATCTGTGCCTCGGAGATTGTAAAGGATGCTGACATCGACAAATTTCTAGACTTCGTGGTGGATGGACATTATCAGGACATGAATATACAGGGCCATGGAATCCCTTAGAACAACAACTGGGTGAACATGCTCAGCCGCTGACAGATCAGGAACCCTACAGCGGTGTCGATACCATCGAGATGCACCATGCTATATGTTACAGAGATCAACCATGACTAAAAGGCAGGATGCGATCAAGTCATGTTGAGGGACTTAAATGATGTCAGGCCTAATAATTTCAGCGAACATGTAGACCGAGCTCTTGTCAGAGTCATCGTTGGCACTAAACATAAGTTCTGAATAGAGTAAAGGCAGCAGAAGAACTAACAGAGGAACTGCATAAACCTGCTCGCAAACATTTCCACAACGGAGAGTCATCGCCGAAGACGTAGACGAGATATGGTCAGCAGATCTCGTTGATATGAGAGATTATAGCGCGTACAACAATCATTCCGTTATCTCATGACAGTCATCGATGTCTTTAGTAAATATGCTTTGGTCACTCCTCTCAAAAACAAAAAATGAACTTATATTGTAGAAACGCTGGATAAAAGAACAGGTACACGAAAGCCAAATAAACTCTGGGCAGATCACGGGAGCGAATTTTATAATACAACCGTCTCAAACTGGCTTAAAAAATAACATCATCTTGTACAGCACTCATAATACTCTCAAGGCCTGTGTCGTCGAACGTTTTAAGAGAACTCTCAAAAACCGCATGTGGAACAGATTCACCAGCGATAATACTAACCGATACTTAGATTTCTTCCCAGACATCATTGGCCACTACAATAATACCTGGCATCGAAGCATTCGAATAACGTCAGCAGAAGCCTTCTCCAAAAACCAAAACACAACAGGTCACAGAAGCCTTATTTTTAGATCCAAATTCAAAGTAGGGGATCGCGTCAGAATCAGCAGACAAAAGTCCACCTTCGAAAAAGGATGCACCTCCATCTGGACCGAAGAAGTCTTCGTCGTCGATACCGTTCAAAAAACCATTCCAGTCACCTACACAACCAAAGATTCTTCAGGAGAACCCATTCAAAGGTCTTTTTACGAGCAGGAATTACAAAAAGCAAGATAGGACATCTTCAGAGTTGAAAATGTAATCTCTACCTAAGGGAACAAAATCGCTCGTCAAGTGGTTTGGATATCCTGAACAAGTCAACTTGTGCATTCCAACCGCTTCCTTGACTGCGATGGCGCCTCCGAAATAATCTTATCATACTCCCACGTCAAGCTCTTCCCATAGACGGTCTTACATCTTGCATCATACTCGTCAAGACCCATCTTCTCAAAGATACGTTTAAACACTTACTCAAATTTTATAAATTTCGAACTATCCACCAATTCCACTCGAGTCATTTCATTCCACCAATAATAAAACTCATTTCGCTGGGGCTCCGACAAATGAAAACGCTTCAGTTTATTCCTGATGTAATACTGCTGATTGTAGCGCTGCACTGGACGCTGATTACTGTGACTATGCTTTGCCCTTTCCTCCTCTTCCTCCTCTTCACTCTCTTCACAATAAATTGTCTCAGACACATAACTCAATCCTTATTCGTACGCTATCAACTCCTTCACACGCTTTAACCATTCTGAGACTCCTCCTCACGTAATTCTAACTCTGGATCAGAGCTCTTCTCACTCAAACCCAACTTATCTACACTCCAGGGATAACACGGAAGAGATATCTTTGCTATACTACAAAGCACATCTCTAATACAGTGAGCCAGAACACCCCTTCAAGCACAGGTGAGTAGTAATGAAAAGCGAGCCAGAACCCCCTACGAGCACATGGCGATGATTGATATCATTCCACATCTCAACATTTTTTTTTTATGCAGATCATACGTGTCCCGTCGTGCTCATTTAATTCTGTCTCTTTCAGGTCCAGTTTTGCTTTGGATGATGGTGGTAGAACCCTCATAACACATTATTAGAGTTCTATGAGGGTTCTCACTCACGTAGACCACGCAGCTAATGTCAAGGAACAAATGTACACCACTTCCAGCTACCTTCTCTTTAATCGACCTTCCGGACCTGTTTGCAAATTTCTTCCTTGACAAAGTACAAACCATCAGAGATAAACTTGACAACACAATTTCAATTGACTCGCCGTCACCATACAGATGCAATACAGAATTTCAGCGGCAACCGTGAGCAGCATTTGAACCTGTCTCTATGGATTTAGTACGTACAATCGTGATGAAGAGTGCACCTAAGTCATGCGAACTTGATCCGATTCCAACATCACTGCTGCTTGAGTGCTTAGATCCAATATTGCCTTCACTAACTGATGTTATTAATAACTGTCTCTCATCTGGGGAATTCCCATCATTTTACAAAACTGCCATTGTAAAGCCTCTGCTGAAGAAACCAACACTCGACCATAATGATTTAAAGAACTACCACCCAGTTTCGAATCTTCCATTCATGTCAAAAATCTTAGAAAAAGTTGTTCTATCCCAACTTGTATCTCATCTGAATTCAAACAATCTTTTTAGCAATGTACAGTCTGCATATCGTCCTTGCCGCAGTACTGAAACTACTCTTCTGAAAGTAGTCAATGACCTTCTCTCTGCTTTGGATGGCGGAAAGATTACAGTCCTCACTCTCCTTGACTTGTCTGCAGCATTTGTCACTATAGACCATGATATATACTTCGCCTTCTCCAGCATGTATTTGGCATTCATGATACGGCCTTACTATGTTTCAAGTCCTACTTGGTCAACCGGACACAAATTGTGTCCGCAAATGGAAAACTCTCCAGCCCAGTTGATCTATGATGTGGTGTTCCACAGGGGTCTGTTCTTGGACCTGTTCTCTTCATTCTATACACTCATCCACTCTCAAGTGTCATAGATCATCATCCAGTGTCTCACCAATTGTATGCTGATGACACCCAAATATACAAATCTAGCCATCCAACTGATGTTGAAGCTACCATCCAAGGCGTAGAGAGGTGCATTTCCGATGTGAAATCATGGATGACATGTAACAAGCTGCAGATGAATGATGATAAAACTGAAGCCATTCTGATTACAACACAAAGACTTTCTCTTTCACATCCTTTACCTCAGACAATAAATATCAGCAACACCAACATTAAATTTACACAGTCAGTACGAAACCTAGGTGTTACTCTTGACAGTACTCTCTCATTGCACCAACATGTCATGAACATATGCAAGGCTGCAAATCTTGAGCTGAGACGCATCAGCTCCATTCGCAAGTATCTTTCAGTTGATGCCACTAAAACACTTGTGTGTTCTTTAGTACTTTCAAGACTGGACTATTTTAACTCAATTCTGTCTGGTTCATCTCAATATCTACTCCAGAAACTTTAGAAAGTTCAAAACACAGCTTCTCGGATCATCCTTAGAGTACCACGATCAGAGCATGCCTCTCCAATGCTCTGTACCCTACACTGGCTATCCATTCGATCCAGAATTAAACACAAAATTTGTTCTCTGTGCTACATTTCACTGACGGGTTCCAGTCCAACATACCTATCTGACCTCACCCATGTGTACGCACCAGCAAGATACTTACGCTCCTCTTCTGACACTCCTATTCGCATTATTCCCACTATGAAAATGAAATCATATGGATAACGTTCTTTTACATACCAGGGCCCAGCAATGTGGAACGAATTGCCCACTGCACTTAGACACAAAGACACAGTGATCTCATTCAAGAGCGCTCTTAAAACTCACCTATTTCAACTGCAAGAACAGACTTAAAGACCTAATAATGTATCCTTACCTTAAATATTTACAGCATGTTTTCTGTTTTCTAATTTCCACAGGCTGAAGAGATCATTGCCGAGGAGTAGGCAGGTTTCAGAGCAGGGCGCAACACAACAGAGCAGATCTTCAATCTCAGGATATTGTGTGAGAAGTACCTCCAACACCAGCAAGATCTGTACCACGTCCTCGTGGATTTCGAGAAGGCATTTGACAGGGTATGGCATGCAGCCTTGTGGGCGACCATGAAACTGTACAACATCAATGCTAACCTCATCACAGTGATAGAGCACCTGTATGACAAGGCCACCAGTGCAGTATACTTCAACGGCAGCATAGGGGACTGGTTCAGAACGACAGTCAGAGTCAGACATGGCTGTCATCTCTCTCCCACACTATTGAACATCTTTCTGGAGAGAATCATGGCTGACGCGCTTGAAAAGCATGAAGGGACAGGCAGCTTCGGAGGCAGAAATAGTCACCAACTTACGTTTTGCCGACGACATTGATGGACTAGCAGGAAATGAACAAAAATTAGCTGGCTTAGTAGAGAGCCTCGACAAAACCTCCACAGAAATCAGTCAGAGAAGACCAAACTGATGACCAACAACACCAAGGGCATCAGTACTGACATCAGGGTCCAAGGTACAGTCCACAGCTTCAAGTATTTGGGGGGAATTGTAACAGATGAAGGATCAAAGCCTGAAGTACTCTACAGGATTGCACAGACAACAGCAGCGCTGACAAAACTGAAGCCCATCTGGAACGACAAGAACATCGCACTCAGTTCAAATGTCAGACTGATGCACTCATTGGTTATCTCCATATTTCTCTACGCCTGTGAATCATGGACCATAACAGTTGACTTAGAAAAAGGATACAAGCCATAGAGATGAGATGCTTCCGAAAGATCCTCGGCGTCTCATACAAAGATCGTGTCACCAATGAAGAAATACGGCAAAGGATCAGACAAGCCATTGGGCCTCACGAAAACCTCCTGAGCACAGTGAAAAAAACGTAAACTGCAGCGGGTTTGAGCATGTCTCACGATCATCAGGACTTGCCAAGACAATCCTGCAAGGCACTGTACAAGGAAGAAGAAAGAGAGGCAGGCAGAGAAAGAGGTAGGAAGACAACATTCGAGAGTGGACAGGCTTGACATTGAGCGACTCAGTGAGAAAGACGGAAAATCGAGAGGAATGGAGGAAACTGATTGTTCGGTCTTGTGTGGTGCCCCAAAGGTCTACCAGACCACGGGACTGATGATGATGATGATGATGAATTTCGTGGTGTTTGTTTTTATTTTCATAATCATATCATTATATATGTTTTTTAAGTGTTGTCAAATGTTGTAAAGCGCTTAGAGCTTCTAAAGATTAGGCGCTATACAAAGTCATCATTATTATTATTATTATTATTATTATTATTATTATTATTATTATTATTATTATTATTATTATTATTATTATTATGAGCCAAAACCCCCATTTTTATCTACTACTATGAGTTCTTGTGCATATCGATTCCGTATCATCAACCTTGTTCCATCGTTTTCAGTGGATGAGCGCATGGTGTGTTGGTTATAGTATTTTTACATGACAGCTAGGCGATAGTTCCTGGTTAGTTGCACCACAGGTTCAATTCCTGCTTGGAACGAAGTATAATTCTTTAACATGTTGGATCATATTAGTGTTTTTCTCTCATGTTCTCTGTATCTCCCACTCGCTATATGCTATGTGTCAGAATACCTCTCCCAAAGGTTTAGATACTTTTCGTTGTTTTTTAAAGCTATCCATTTACAGTTTTAAGTTAGACATGCAATGGGAAGATTGTGGACCCACTGCTGGTCATTTGTGTGCCAAGGAGATTTATTTCTATGTAAGAATAGTCAGCTCAATTAATTTCCTAGGGCTTGAATTCAACAGCAAATCGCGACCACACCAAAACAAAATCAGAACGTTTTTAACCATGCATGCCAACAGCGAAAAACACTGCCGCCGGTCACTAGACAAAAGAAACGTTACATGTAACTTACACGACACTACAGAATGTATCCATTTAACAACAAAGATATTAGGACTGGTGTATGTCTGCTCTTCTCTTTGGGGTTCAGCATCAGAAATACAAGACAGTAAATTTCAGATGAGGGTAATTGAAATCACAGATCAACTGTATTAAAATCTATTACATCTTCAGAAGACACCAAGGCCTCAGACAAGGATTTGGAAAATGATAAAACCTTTGCTAGGTGGTTAGTTCCCTATTGAACAACGACTTCAGTAGCGCTAGAATTATACTGAAACCATCGCATAAAAATCTAAAACCTCGATGGACTAATACGTTTGCAATTGTACCATCCACTAACCATGGTAGTACATGTATTATCATAGAAAAACAGCTTCCCCTCCCTTATGCACGGTGAGTCCAATTCGACAGCAATAAATGTACATTTGTGACATATGTGGCCCTGAAACTCTTGAATCTGGCATTTCCTCCTATATTAGCCTATCTCTGGATTTAAGCCAGTCAAGGCGGAAAATTTATGGAAGAAATATGATACTTATGCCAGTATCAAAATCACCAGTGATAACCTCACCTACAATTCCATAATCACTGTGGATACGTGGCCAACGAAAACATAAGTTCGAAACTACTATCAGATGTTATGTATATGTAATTTAATTACTTGTGTGTTAGTTTTTAATTCTCTTTTTTTTAATTTCATTACATGTTATTGTAATGATAACTTTATTCACTGGATTTGATATTTTTCCAGAAAATTCAGTTCAGTTCTGTTAAACCTGATAAACAAGCTTTAGTAGAAACATTGTATCTTTTGGTGACCTAGATTCAGAGTTAGTTTCAGCTTTGGAGTAAACAACTTTTTCTTATTATTGAATCTTATAGTAAGATTCATTTAGTAGAGTCAAAGCCATACATAACATATGTTATAGTCGGCATGTAATGTTTCCACGTCGCTTGAAAGGAAGTGATCACGTGACCCTATCAGATGATCCGTTCTGCGTTGTAGATAGGCTTAAAACACGTTATTAGAACGATTTCAACCAGTCTTGCTTTTAACCTTTGGAGTTCAAAGGTGTTTTTGTTGTGACCATTTTGAATTGAATTTTTATTTTACTTTAATTTGAAGTAATTTATTTTACCTGGAAATTACTAGTGCTCATTAGAATTCTTCGACAAAGACATTTATTGAAAATTATTCGGAATTCCAAACTAGAATATTATTCTTGGTGATTCAACAAGGAACTGTTGACACATCAGGACAAAGCAGGTTATTGAAGACGTCATCGCCTTCCCTCTTGGAACTTCATTGGGATTCGAACTGTGATTCACTTAGGACTTTTTATTGACTGGACTTACATTTATTAATACTAGGATTAATTTTGGATTAGTCTCATAAACTGTAAGTCCTTTTTCTTATTTTTACCTTGTTTTCTAGGGGAATAAATTATTTTGTTAAATTTTACAAAGCTTGTTGGCTTCAATCTTTTCTTTGTTACTTTTGTACGAGCCTCGAGACGTAACAAAGAAACTTGGGGACTCGTCCGGGATATATGAATTTTGACAAAAATGTTTCAGAAAATCGTTTTTGAAATTTAAATTTTCCTAGTTTTCAGATTTTTTAAATCCAAAGTATTCTTTCACATTTTTTTTGAAATATTTAATGGAATCAACAAGCTTTTTTACAATGTCATCAAAAGTGGAAATCTTTCTTTCGAATCCTACCCAGGAGCAGTTGGATTGTTTGAGAAAACATGAATTGCTTGAACTTGCCAGAAAATACGATCTTTCTGACGCAAAAACTTCTTTAACGAAGCAAGAAATAAAAAATATTTTGATCCAGTATTTGGTAGAAAAGAATGTTTTCGAAAAAAGTGTTTTGGTTTCCATCAGTAAGTCTGTATCAGACTCTGACATAAACGTAAAGGAATTAAAATTAAAATACAAGATGGAATTAGATTTAAGGAAGCTGGAACTTCAGAAAGATAAAGAAGAAAAACAAATGCAGTTGCAATTTGAGAAATAAAAAGAACAAATGCATCTACAGAAAGAAGAAAAACAAATGCAGTTACAATTTGAGAAAGAGGAGAGAGACAGACAGGAGAGAGAGAGAGAGAGAGAGAAACAAATGCAATTAGATAAGGAAGAAAGAGAGAAAGATAGACAAATGCAGTTACAGAAAGAACAAATGCAGTTACAGAAAGAACAAATGTATTTACAGAAAGAAGAGAAACAGATGCAAACGCAATTACAATCAGAGAAAGAGGAGAGAGAGACAGATGCAAATGCAAATGCTAAGAGAGAAGGAAGAGAGGGAATATCAATTTAGAATAAAACAAGTAGATCGGGCAAGTGAAATGCACATCCCCACTTCACATACAAATTCACGTTTTGATATTACAAAGAACATTAGGTTGGTGTCCCCTTTCAGAAAAAAAGAAGTAGATAAATATTTTCTTCGTTTTGAATAAGTTGCCGAAAATTCGAAATGGCCGAGGGAACATTAGGCTCAATTATTACAATGTGTACTTATTGATAAAGCTAGTGATATTTACCATTCAATGTCAGTTCATCAAAGTGCTGACTATGATCTGGTTAAGGAATGCATTTTAAATGGTTATGAGTTAGTCCCTGAGGCTTATCGGCAAAAATTCAGGAACTATAAAAAAGAAGCTGGACAAACTTATGTCGAATTTGCAAGAGAAAAAGAACAGTTATTTAAGAGATGGTGCTTAGCCGAGAAACTTGAACATGATTATGAAAGTCTCAAACAACTTGTGTTACTTGAAGAGTTCAAGAACTGTGTCCATAGTGACATTAAGACTCATCTTAAAGAGCATAAGATCGAAACCTTGGAAAATGCTGCTCATGCTGCTGATGAGTATTTCTTAACTCATAAAGTTCCTGTTGTAGGCAAGTCTTTCACTCAGCAGTCTACTGGTACAAAAGGTATTTCAGCCTAATACGAGCCCTTCTAGAACTCAGTCTGGCACAACTTCTAAAAATCAAGCTTCTGATAAACTTGATTCAAAATTCTTGTCTGTTCCTACGTGTACCTATTGCAAGAAGAAAGGACACGTTATTTCTGACTGCTTCAAATTGAAAACTAAGCATCAGAATCAAGATAGACCTATCCCAAATGCTCTTATTTCTAAGAGGTCAAGGTCACGGTCATGTATTGAAAGCAATTCATTTGTTGGGTCTAATAAACCCCAGTCTGATTTTATTATGGAGAATTATGAGCCATTCATGTCGAAGGGTTCTATATCACTCTTGGATGATTTGGCCAATTCTATTAAAATTTTAAGGGGCACAGGAGCTTCTCAGAGTCTTTTATTATCAGGTACTTTGCCTTTTTCTGAGAAGTTTTCTTCTAATGAGAGTGTTCTTATTCAGTGGAGTAG
The DNA here is from genome assembly GCA_016617855.1 of Megalonaias nervosa. Taxonomy (NCBI): domain Eukaryota; kingdom Metazoa; phylum Mollusca; class Bivalvia; order Unionida; family Unionidae; genus Megalonaias; species Megalonaias nervosa. Next base: position 1,642 of record JAECUM010012518.1, on the reverse strand, counting down.
AGTGCGGCTTTGTTAATGTTCTTCTCCATTGTGTAAATTTATCATCAGACTTAGTTTCAGCACATGTGACAGTCGGAATAGTATCTTCTTTACCCGTTGAGGGCATTCATTTATTACTAGGCAACGACCTGGAGACAAGGTTGTGGTTAATCCACTTGTAACCGACAAGCCTTCTTCGGATCAGAGAGTTGATCCTATTGAAAAAGAATTCCATGATTTATACCCAGTTTGTGCAGTTACCAGAGCTATGGCAAAGAAAGCTCTTGAGAATGATTTTGATAAGGAAATTATTCCTTTAGCTGACACATGTATTGGTCAGGGTTTTGATGAGGTCAATTTCACTCCTTGTTTGGATCAAACAAAAGGTATTGATCACAGTGATCCTCTTTTAAATACTCATTTCCCTTTTATCTAATCTGGGTGACAAACGACGATCACTTGTCGTCGAACAGGAAAAAGATCCTGAGATCTCCTATTTGTTTCAGAGGGCCATTAGTGAAACTGAAGCCACTGAAGTGCTTGTCTGTTATTTCATTAAAAATGGAATTCTTATGAGAAAATGGAGACCTCCCGAGGTACCTGCTTTTGACGAGTGGTCAGTGAACTATCAGATTGTAGTTCCAAAATCCTACAGACAGGAAATACTTAGTTTGGCCCATGAAACTCCTCTGGCTGGTCATTTAAGGATAAAAGCTTTGATAAAGACTTTTTTTTACTCAGTTTGGCCTTCCTAAATCTGTCCAGTCGGATCAAGGGTCAAATTTTATGTCTGGAATTTTCCAGCAAGCTATGCACGAATTAGGCATTCACAATTTAAATCTTCTGCTTACCACCCCGAGAGCCAAGGGGCATTAGAAAGATTTCATCAGAATTTGAAGAATATGATTCGGTCATATTGCTTTGATACTAGTAAAGTTTGGGATGAAGGCATTCATTTACTTTTGTTTGCTGTTAGGGAGTCCGTTCAAGAATCTTTAGGATTCAGTCCCTTTGAACTAGTTTTCGGACATACTGTGCGTGGACCATTGAAGTTGCTGAAAGAGAAACCTCTTTCTAATGGAGATACTGGTCTCAATTTTCTTGATTATGTTTCTGATTTTAAGTACAAGTTGTCAAAGGCTTGTGAGGTCGCAAGAGCAAATCTGTACTCTACTCAGTTAAAAATGAAATCAAGATATGATAAAAACTCAAGGGATAGGAGTTTTCAGCCTGGTCTAGCTCTCTTGCCCATTCCACAAAATCTCCTTCAGGCCAAGTATTATGGTCCATACACGGTTAAAAAGAAAGTAAATGATTTAAATTACATCATAAATACTCCTGGGAGGAGGAAACAAAAACAACTTTGCCACATTAACATGTTAAAGGAGTATATTGAGAGAGATAGCCAAGTAAATCATGCAGTTAATTTAGTTGTACCTGTCCCACCAACTGAGGATTTAAGTGAAGAAATTCAATCAGACTCTGTTGATCTTGGAGCAACAAATCTTCGGAATTCGGAAATTATGAAAAATCTGGGCCAGAAACTTTTACATTTGCAACAACAAGAAAGGAATGAACTTAAACAGTTATTATTTGAATATGAGCACTTGTTTCCAGATAAACAAAATTTTTTATGACGTTGAAATTGTAGACTCAAAACCTG
>JAECUM010012517.1:0-47878 GCA_016617855.1 Megalonaias nervosa | reverse complement strand
TTTACTGTTAAGGCAAAAACGTTTTTTTTAGCCTTCGTAGGAACCCTTAATTTTCAAAAATAAGGTCTCTACAAAGTTGTAGAGTTCACCCTTCCTGCTGCTCGGGGGTAAATTTACAATTACCCATGAATAATCTAATGCAACATGTTACTCTTCGTTACAGCTTGTTCTAAGTGTAAGTGCAGTAGAGCTGTGTACCCAGTATCGTTTCACTATTTACAATATAACTTTTCAAAATTGGAACTGATGACAATGAAGCAGTTTCTTGTAATAAATATTCATTATTTGTTGTTAATTTCATATAACATCCGTATATTAAATGTGATAATACATCATTACTATGCGACGTTTTATGTTGTTATTTTTCTTTGCTCACGCGTATAAACTGTGTACTTCGGATGCAACGATCACACCACAGCCCTCATTAACATATTTGTATTAATGAGCCGCATGTAAACATTTGGACGTGAAGTATATTACACTAGTGAAGAGTTCTTTTTACTTTAATGGAAAATATTGGGTGAGAAAAATAATCTACGTTGGGGTTTGGACCGAGACAAGGAAATCCCAGTCGCGGGGTTATATTATATGTCTCCCCACGAAGCAAGTCTCGTGGGAAGACATATAATATAACCCCGCGACTGGGATTTCCTTGTCTCGGTCCAAACTCCAACATAGATTCTATATATCTTGTGACTGTGACGATTCTACCAGTCGTACTTTGACATATAGCAATATATGTTGTATTATGTTGTGACCAGTTTGGGCTGAATTATATTTTCTTCAAATTATTGAATTCAAGTGATTATTTTCTCTGGAAATACAAAACGTGCTCTGACAAAATTCTGGGATAAAGACATTCATTGGAATTTATATTGAATTCAAATCGGGAATATGTCTGTGATTCAACAAGAGACTGTTGACACATCAGCATTTCGTAGGCTATAAGAGATACGTCATCACCTTAAATTTTGGATCTCTTCGGGACTTGAACTAAGTTTTATTCAGGACATTTATTACTAGGACTTGTGTCTTTAATTCTTGGATTATTTCTGGATTTAATTCGCAATACAGAAAGTTCTTTTTTCTCATTTTTCACTTTGTAGTCTAGGAAAATAAATTATTTACTAAATTTTACAAAGCTTGTTGTCTTCACTCTTTTTTGGTACTTATTTTAAGAGCATAGACTCGTAACAGGATGATTTATAGGACTAACCGAGAAACTGTGAAAAGACGCCGATCTAGTTTCATCTTGCGTGCCTCGCGATCGAAACATCGCTCGGCCATTTCCGTCAGGTCGTGTAATAAATCCCTGATGTAATTCGTCGCCAATGAAAATTCTATTCTGAACTACTTTCGTTCACATGGAACAATGCGGCTTTGGGCGGAAACAAAGTAACAACTGGAACAATCTCGGCCTTTTTGTCGTAACATACATGGTACACTCTGCCAGAGGCGAATCGTGAAACACATAAAGTTGATGTGTGTTCCTACAACTACTTCCGAGGTAATTTCACGACCTCACGGAAATGGCGGAGCGATGTTCTTATTTGTGCCTCACTGAGATCTGCGCAATACTATGGTCTCAATCACAACTTCTGTCAGACCTATGGATCATATCCTCGAATGTATTCCGATAGCTACCGTTCTGACCACCGCTGTTTACGACACAAGGATTGACAGGGAAGTTGAGAATGCATTGATCTATTTTTTTTAAGGTCAATCTTACGGTCAGTCCAATAATCGAAAAAGCCAAGGTCGTCCGAATTGACTGAGGTTTCTTATTTGTGTAGAGAAAAAAAGTATTACATTTTTCCAAATTACCGCGTCGGCATACGTCCTAGACATTATTTTGTCTCGCAAAAGTTGCCGAGTGGTCTGAATGACGAGGTTTCAGCTCTCTGAGTTTCACGAGAGTATTGCTGAACGAGACTAACTCCGTCCGAGGTCTGGTAAAGATCTATTCAATTGTTACCCATGGGTGTCGCTAATTTCTTTATTCTTTTCTTTCCTTCGGTCTGAAAAATACACCACGTGATAGTCAAGTCCATCAGCATTATTTGTGCATTCTCGATAAATGTAAATAAATTTAGAATTGCTTAAATAACGGTAGAATATATTGATGTCAAAGCAAATAGTCTTTGTCACTTTATGTACTGGAGGGGATAGTGCCACAGTCTAATGATTTGTAAGATTGTCGTGCGGAAGCAAACAACTGTATTACCCACACATATTTTATGTGATGGGTTCTAAACATATACAAAAATATGAAATCTGTGGATTTATTTGATCCACGCTTTTGCTGAGTCCACTTTAGTAGGAAGTCAGGCGTAGCAGTCAATTTTGAGGTGCCGGCATCAGCTGTTTAAGATTTTGTTTAAAGATTTTATTTTGTATTTATTTCGGAAACCCCACAATGAATTCTCATAATATATAGTATGAATGAAGTTAAGACAATTCATTATGAGACACATTCTTTTGTCGCTCTGACCTTAGGTCAAGGTCACAATCAAACACCGCGTTGAGGATTTGGTTGAAGTTTTTAATTGGCTTGTATTTCGTAAATCTTTTGATAGATTCTGTTCATAAATATATGGATTCATCAAAAGAAAGAAATTCGTTATGCGTCGTGCTTGTTCACGCTTTTGACCTTGGAGTCAAGGCCATAGTAGTAGAAAATTTTTGTGAAGGTTTTGATTGCTTTCTTTCATCTGCTTATATTTCCTAACTTCCTGGATGGAGTCGGTTCATACATGGGACGCATCTTCATAAAACTGCTTTTCATTCTGCAGCACGCACGTTCATCTTCGTAACATAGGAATCAAAAAGTTGTAAAGCTCTGCTTCTATCGTGGGTTCGATGTGTTGGCAACTTTTTTTCTCGCATGGTATTTAACTCTAAAACTGACAACATATTACTATTTGGGTCAATACTAAACTCTAATAGAAAATTGTTCAGAAACAATTTTCAAACATAACTTCATAGAAGGGCTTTACTTTCTTGTTGTCTTTTATTACTTCATTATCAATAGTCCTGTATGAAAAAAAAGCACAGGGTTACAGTATTTACCGTAATAGGTTAATAAATCCAGCTCCACAGAAGCATAATAAATCGCGCTCCAGTGAAACAAAGTTAATTTTAAATAGAAACATTACTTAATATATGAGGCAATTTATTTTTCCAAAAGGTACAACAGGTCTGGTGTAACTTTTACTAATTTTATATGTAATGTCTTCGTAACTATACGTAATGCACAGACTTTGGGACTGCATTGCATTGCATGAACTGTTTTCACTTTCAAACGATATGTACGCGATACTAGTATTAACATAAGGTTGTGAAACAGGTGCTCTCAAGAACAAAAAATCTTGTACTTTATTTGTCTTGTAATTACAAAGAGAACAAAAATCTTTATCGTTTTACAAGAGGCAGTTCTATATAACTGATTTGAAATCAAATATCTGCAAACCAAAAATTATAATATCAGAGGCAACAAAATTTGTAGACTTTGATTTGCTTATTATGGATTATTTCATCGTGAAGCAAAATTAGTTGTTTCTTAAATCTCTGTCCGTGTCTGTGTCTGTCTGTGTCTGTGTCTCTGTCTGTCTGTCTCTGTGTCTGTCTGTCTGTTTCTCTGTCTGTCTGTCTGTCTGTCTCTGTCTGTCTGTATGTATGTGTCTGTCTGTGTCTCTCTGTCTCTCTCTGTCTGTCTCTCCCTGTGTCTGTCTGTCTGTCTCTGTCTGTCTGTCTGTCTGTCTGTCTGTCTGTCTGTCTCTCTCTCTCTCTCTCTCTCTCTCTCTCTCTATATATATATATATATGTGTGTGTGTGTGTGTGTGTGTGTGTGTGAATTAATATTAGTGATCATCTAAAACACATTATTCCTTGCACAAAATTTAAGCTTTATACGTTCAAGATGAAATGAGTTTGGTAAACTCCTAAAATAAGGTTTTTCCCAAAAATATCGGCACTGATGAAATCAGTTTCTTTTAAAGGGAGACAATTCGTTCCCGATTCCACAGTCCTCTGTAGCATGGCCTCCCATGATGCGCGGCACACGAGGTCAGGCAAACACCATTAAATGACTCGTGGCATTAATTCAGTTCCCATGGTAAACCTATGCAAACATCATGATTTAAAAATCAATCACTTACATTTTCTAAGTGCTGATGATCAAACTTATATTTATAGTAAAAATATACCCTTGATGACAGCTTCTTTGAGGAGAAAACCATATGACACATGGCCGGATCAGGTCAAGTGTTTGGGAGGAGGGGGTCAAAAGTTTCAAAAGGGCCCTGACTTTCCTTGAAAGGGCACCAAAGCAAAAGTCTCTGTGTCTATTTACTCTATTTATTCTTGCGTACGTTTATTTGGCATTATGCACACATGGAGTGAACATAATACCAAATAAACGTACGCAAGAATAAAATGATGGTCAAAGTTCAATTGACAACTGACTACATTTGTGTGTACGTTTTTGTTTTTAGCCGGGAATGGCGGTCCGGACACTGATCGTGGGATGGTCTGGACCCCGACCACCCCACTGTGATCCGCGGCATTTTCGGTATCTACATGTGTTTGAAACATCTGCTTTCAATACCGCACCAAAGAGGCAGGTGCTGGTTGCAGTAAAGAGTGTTCCAAACTCCAATCTGTAAAAGGACTGAAATTCCATCAAGGTTTTTTTCAGTTACAAGTAGGATAAACTCTCAAAAGATTCTTTTTACCAAAATCTAGCTTTCGATATCAACTAATCCTGGCCAGCCAAAGCCATATATACTCTCTAATATGTCCACCCATTTCTAGACTGGTTCCCATTCTTCCATAGCATTAATACAAGTGCTGAGTAACACGAAAACTTTGGGACCGCGGTCTACTGCGATATTTCTGAAGGTCCCGCGATATGTGCAACGGTATGTTCTGGGGCAAGGTTTTGATACGGTTTTGTTTAATTTCTGTCTGTCAATAGCAGGAAAAAAATCTTGCTCTGATTTACAGCAAAAACCACCATATTAGACCCATTTTACAAAAGATATTAATAATCTTGAGATAAAAAAAGAAAATATTTTAACTAGAATAAAATACAACACCCTTGCCAAAAATTAAATGGCAACTACCTTATAGCAGATAAATTTCCTATGTGTATGTTAATCGTTGTATTTATTAAAACGAAAAGCTGTAATTAAGCTTGAACTATAGCTAATACTGTGAAAGACATCGTGCTGACATTAGAGAGCCTATTGGCAAAAATAGGAAGTCTTGATAACATGTTATAGCTACACCATAATAGGAAGTGAAACTTTGAATGGGATGCCAACACCCGGGCAAGATATTTGTCCAAGAGGGCCAATGAAAACAAACTGACTCAACAAACTAGAAAATATTTAGTGGACTTAAAAAATTATGTATAATTCAGACAGAAAACAAGTGCGCTCATGAAAGTCAAAGGATGATTTCAAGTCCTACAAAGCAGTAGCGTCACGGGGGTGGGGGGGTGCGGAGGGTGCGGACCGCACCGGGTGACACCATCAGAGGGGGTGACATCAAAATGACTGTCTATAAATTTTTTGAATTTTTGTGCAGGAAGGAGGTCCATGGGGGATGACACCATGAGTTACCGCACATGACTGTCTATAAAATGTTTAAATTTTTGTGGAGGAAGGCGATTCATGGGGGTGACACCATGAGTTACTGCACATGACTGTCTATAAAATTTTCGAACTTTCTGCAGGAAGGAGGTCCATGGGAGTGACACCATGAGTTACCGTACTGGGTGACACCAACCCTAGTGACGTCACTGCTACATAGGAATACATATACTTAGTATATCCACATACGTTAGTAATTAAGTAAAATATGACTTGCTTTTTTGTTTGTTTTTTTATCCGAAATCATTCCGAAAGTTGGATATTCCTGCAAACGTTTCGCAACATTCCACTGTATTAGCATGCGTGACACATGTCTGACAGGTGATTAAAATATCATAAATATAATTATATTCCTAATATGCATTAATTTTGGAACTATTTACTTATAAATAATGAAAACACGCAGTTAATATCAGTAAAGTCGTAAGAATATTCCTCGGAAATTTCCGTTCATTCCTTAATGACACGATTTTTACTTCCAAACCTCTTGGAACGGTCGTGTTTCCACAAAACACAATTTTCAGTCATCGTCGAAAACAGGGGAAAAAAACACTTTTAGTATATGCCCGTTACATGTAGGATATATAAACGGTAAACAGTCATGACTGGAGCTGATGTAAAACTGTCCTTTGGTCAGTTTAAACAGCAGTAATTTGAAAGGCAAAGAGGTCATGTGTAAACCACCTTTTATATACTACTTAATTACAATAACTAGTGAGCTGTATTTGAAGACTGCAGTGGGTGAGTCCATTGTGCTAATTTGCATAGATACGATTAGGATGTGCAAATCATAGAGCTGCTAGATGCGTGTAGGAGAACAAAAGGTACTATGTATCACTGCTTTGAATGAATATGTTTAAGCCATATGTATTATAGGTTTCTGACAAGTTTGTGAGTAGCAGCAACATTTCTTTGAAGTCGGATTTTACTCCGTATATAAAACGCAAAGTATGATCATTTTCAGTTGGAAGAATCGTGTTCAAGTGTGATTCAATTTTTAAGCCAATTTAGGAATGAATTAGCTATCTATATATTGTATCAGCAAAGCCAACAAAATTACATTTCAGAACTGGTCGACGGAGTTCTACTCTGTGCAGCACGCCAGCAAAAAGAGAGAAATAAGGTGGGGGAGAGGCAATTAATTCTTTATGCACATACTGCAAACAACATTAACATACGTCAACCTGGATCTGACCAGGATTCGTTCTGAGAATCCAGCAGAGAAATTTGCACACCAGGAACATCCAGTCTCTAGTGAATGTTGTGATGAACACTAATAACACTTGCATTACCTTCAAACCCCCTATTGAATTTATATTTACATTGCTGCAATTGCATCATTATGTGACAAATAATATTATTAAAAGGGAAAATTTTGGGTATATGGAAATTAGAGTCTTGGTTTGTGGAAGTTCAATCAGGGCTTGTGATTTTTTGAAGTCACCAGCCCTGTGCCTGTGTCCAAAAAACATTTCTTTGAGCACTGATTTTAAATTATTACATGGGTTGTAGCTCTTAACTTAGCCATGTCAATATGAAAAATATCTGCTCTGCTATGTTTACCGGTCGCTGTTAAAGAATGGAAATCGATGAGAATTTTTTAAACATAACTCCTTTTTGGAACTTAATGTTATTTTTCTTTTTAATTTTGTCAGACATTGGTGATATTTTCATTTCGGGATAGATATTATTGGATATAAAGCAATATTAACCGTTTTATGCAAGTTTGTAAACGGAAAACAGTATTTGTTGCAGATAGACAAGCAATATACAGAATGCACCAACAAAGTTACAATTCTCTGAATCACGAATATACACACGCTTCTCGTAGTACAAATTTATAGACTGCTGTCAAATAAGTTACAGCATACATGTAATGTTACGTATCGGCTCGTTCAAAAGTAACAAAAGAAAAGAGTGAAGACAACAAGCTTTGTAAGTTTTAACAATAATAATTTATTTCCCTAGAAAACACGGTGAAAAGGTGAAAATATGAAATAGGACTTACGGTTTGTGAAGAAAATCACAACATTTATCCTGGTACTGAAAAAATACAAGTCCTATCACTAAATAATTTTAACCGAATCCAGGTTCGAATCTTGATGACGTTCCAAGATGGAGGATCATAACGTCAGGTGAAGTCTTTACACAAATGTCCAGAATTTCACGTTGAACCACAATTTGTACTGTACTATTCCAATTTAGAATGAATTTCACTGAATGTCTTTGTCCTAAACCAATTGTGTAGCTCTCCAGGGAAACATAAATTATTATTTAAAAGGTAGATGAACTCCTATAGCTGTCATCTATAACAAGACACATCTCGAGCTCTACAGGTGTAAAGAAAAATAAACTCTTTCCAGCACAAGAAAAATAATACCTTCTTCTCAAGGTATAAGAACGACTCTGACTATTTCACAGGGACCTAAGTGTTTAAAAACCGAACCGAAAAGTCATTTCATGCACACGCACGAAGAACGCGTGGTTATTTCATCATCTAACAACCGCAGTTTTACGTGGGTCAGGAAATGACTTTGGCAATAACCAATCGTTTCCGCGTGGTGTTGATTCAAATGGACAAACTATGGCATGCAAAAATCGTGCTTATGCGAGTCATACTACGTTCTAAATAAACACGATGTTTCTTACGAAAAATATCAGATCCAGTGACCATAATCATCATCATAATGAAATATAATGATACAAAAATGAAATAAAAAGAATTCAAATTTTAACACACAAGTAATTAAATTACATGGTCGTAACAGTAACAACTGAAGTAACTCGAGATGCACAGACTTAAGGTCTTTTTTTTTTAAAAGAAGTGTCCGCATTATAATCTCCTGCTTATTTATAACTGAAGTTAAGGTGTTATGTATATTTAATTAAATTGTTTGTTTGTTAGTTTTAATTTTTTTAAATGCCATTATATGCTATTGTAATGTAACATTGTTTACTGGATTTGACATTGTCCAGAATTGATTTTTTTAATTTTTATAAACAACTAATAATAGAAACATTGTATCTAGTTCTTGACCTTGTTCCCCAAATCAGTGACAGTTTTGGTAAACAACTTTTTATTATTTCTTTTTATCTTTCTCAGTGTATGAATCATTAAGTTGAGTCAAGCTTTTATCTGGACTACGTGACAAGAAGCATATATCAATTGGTACAAACTTCTATTTTTCCAGAAGAATGAACTTTTGACTTTCATCCGGGAATCTGTTTTGCGTCTTAATTAGACGTATAACTGTTGTTTTGATAAAGGTTTATTCAGTTGTGCTTTAACATCTGACACTTTAAATTGTATTATGTTTTGACCAGTTTGGGTTGAAATTTTATTTTCTTCAAATTATTGAATTCAATGATTATTTTCCCCAGAAATACAAAAGTGCTCTGACAAAATTCTTGGATAAAGACATTTATTGGAATTTATACTGAGTTCAAAACTGGAATAATATTTTCTGTGATTCAACAAGAGACTGTTGACACAGCAGCACCTCGCTGACCACAACAGACGTCATCGCCTTCAATTTCGGATTTCATCGGGACTTGAACTCAGTTTCATTCATGACTTTTTATTACTAGGACTTCTATTTTTTAATTCTTGAATTATTTTTGGATTTAATTCATAAGACCGTAAGTTCTTTTTCTCTCATTTTTCACTTTGTATTCTAGGGAAATAAATTACTTGTTAAATTTTACAAAGCTTGTTGTCTTCACTCTTTTTTGTTACTTATTTCAAGAGCATAGACTCATAACAGAAAAATAGGCGCTCGTCCTTGGGATACAAATTTTGGCTAAAATATTTCAGAAAACTTTGTTTTGAAATTTAAATTCCCCTAGTTTCAGAATTTTTAAATCCCAAGCATTATTTTTCATTTTAGAACTCTTTAGTGAAATCAACAGACTTTTTTTTACAATGTTATCAAAAGTGGAGATCTTTCTTTCAAATTCTACCCAGGAACAGTTAGACTTCTTGAAAAAAGATGACTTCCTTCAGATTGCCAGAAAATATGATCTTTCTCAGGCAAAAGCTTTTTTAACGAAGCAAGAAATAAAAAAAAAAAACATTTCGGTCCATTATTTGGTGGGAAAGAATGTTTAGGATAAAAGTGCTTTGGCTTTGATCAGTAAGTCTGTATTAGACTCTCATATAAAAGTAAAAGAATTAAAATTAAAATACAAGATGGATATAGAGTTAAGAAAGTTTGAACTTCAGAACGAGGAAAAACAAATGCAAATGCAACTGGAAAAAGAAGAGAAACAAGTGCAATTAGATAAGGAGGAAAGAGAGAGGAAAATGCTATTGGAGAAAGAGGAGGGAGAGAACCAAATGCAGTTACAGAATGAAGAGAAACAAATGCAATTAGATAAGGAGGAGGGAGAATAACAAATGCAGTTGCAATTGGAAAAAGTGGAGAGAGACAAATGCAAATGCAAAGAAAGGGAATTTCAAATTAGGTTAAAAGAAGAGAGCTGGCAAATGGAAAACACTACCCTACTTTTGATGTTTTAAGAAATATTAGGTTAGTGCCCCCTTCTGGAGAAAAAGAAGTAGATCAGTATTTAGATCAGTAGATCAGTATTTTGTTCATCTTGAGAAAATTGCTGAAATTTTGAAGTGGCCAAGAGAGTACTGGACGCTGTTTTTACAATGTGTACTTGCTGGTAAAGCTCGTTATGTTTACAATTCACTGTCCCTACAGCAAAGTGCTGACTATGATATGATTAAGGACTATATCTTGAATGGTTATGAGTTAGCCCCTGAGGCTTATCGACAAGGTTTTAGGAATTCTAGAAAATCAACTGACAAGACCTATGTCGAATTCGAAAGGGAAAGAGCACGACAATCTGATAAGTGGTGCTTAGCCAAGAAAGTTGATCAAGATTACGAAAATCTCCACCAACTCATATTAGTTGAAGAGTTTAGCAACTGTGTCTATAGTGACATTAAGACTTATCTTGATGGTCGAAACCTTGGGAAATGCTGCTCGTACTGCTGACGAGTATTCCTTAGCTGATAAAAATTCTTTTGTAGGCAAGTCTTCCACTCAGTAGTCTTCTGGTAAAAAAGTATTTCAGCCGAATACGAACCCTTCTAAATTTCAATCTGGCTCAACTTTTAGAAATCACGTTTCTGTTAAGTTTCATCAGAAATCCTTATCTCTTCCTACGTGTACCTATTCCAAGATAAAAGGAAACGTTATTTCTGATTGTAAAAATTAAAACATAAGCAACATAATCAAGACATACCTATTCCAAATGCTCTTATTTCTAATAGGTCAAGGTCACGGTCATGTATTGAAAGCAATACATTTGTTGGGTTTAATAAACCCCAGTCTGATTTGATTATCGAGAATTATGAACCATTTATGTCGAAGGGTTCTGTATCACTCTTGCTGTGATTCAGCCAATCCCATCCCTATTAAAATTTTAAGGGACACAGGAGCTTCTCAGAGTCGTTTATTATCAGGTACTTTGCTTTTTTCTGAGAAGTCTTCTTCTAATGAAAGTGTTCTTATTCAAGGAGTAGAGTGCGGCTTTGTTAATATTCCTCTCCATTCTGTAAACTTGTCATCAGACTTAGTCTCAGGACCCGTGATAGTCGGAGCAGTGACTTCGTTACCCATTGAGGGCATTCATTTATTACTAGGCAATGATCTAGTTGGAGACAAGGTTGTGGTTAATCCACTTGTAACTGACAAGCCTTCTTTGGATCAGAAAGTCGATCTTGTTGAAAGAGAACTCCCTGATGTATACCTAACTTGCGCAGTTAGTAGAGCTATGGCAAAGAATGCTCTTGAGAATGATGTTGATCAATAAAGTATTCCTTTAGCTAACAAATGTATTGGTCAGGCTTTTTCTGAGGTCACTTTCACTCCTTGTTTGAATCAATCAAAAGGTATTGATCACAGTGATCCTCTTTCAACTACTCATTCTCTTTATTCCAATCAGGGTGACAAACGACAATCACTTGTCGTCGAACAGGAAACGGATCCTAAGATCTCCTGTTTGTTTCAAAGGGCCATTAGTGAAACTGAAGCCACAGAAGTACCTGTCTGTTATTTCATTAAAAATGTGATTCTTATGAGAAAATGGAGACCTCCCGAGGTACCTGCTGGTGACGAGTGGTTAGTGAACTATCAAATTATAGTTTCAAAATCGTACAGACAGGATATTATACTGGCCAAAAATTAAAAGTGATGTTCGTAAATACTGCAGATCTTGTCGTATTTGTCAAATGGTAGGAAAACACAATCAGAAGATACCTAAGGCTCGTCTGCAACTTATTCCTGCATTTGACGAACCATTTAGCAGATTAATGATAGATTATATCGGTCCCTTACCTAAGACCAAGTCAGGTAACCAATACTTGTTGACCATAATGTGTGCGTCAACAAGATTCCCAGAGGAAATTCCTTTGAGGAATATTAAAACTAAAACAATAGTAAAAACTTTGATAAAGTTTTTTCTTTACTCAATTTGGCCTTCCCAAGTATGTCCAATCTGATCAAGGGTCAAAGTTTATGTCTGGAATTTTCCAGCAACCTATGCTTGAATTTAGCATCCAGCAATTCAACTCAAAAGTGAAATTATGGTTCGACAGAAGTTCAATGGAAAGAACTTTTAAGTCTGGTGATAGAGTTCTGTCCCTCTTGTTCAGTCTTCAAATTTTTTTTCAGATTAGGTTGTACGGCCCTTACAAAGTTAAGAAGGAAACGAATGATTTAAATTATAATAATAGTACTCCTGGGATGTAAATGAATTAAAAGAGTACCAGTATGTTGAGAGACATAGCCAAGTTATTTCATGCAATTAATTTAGTTGTACCTGTCCCACCAACTGAGGATTTAAGTGAAGGAATGCAATCGGACACTATTGATTTTGCAGTATCAAATCTTCGGAATTCAGAAATAATGAATAATCTGGTCCAGAAACTTTCACATTTGCAACAGCGAGAAAGGAATGAACTTAAACAGTTATTACTTGAATATGAGCATTTAAGTTCAGATGTTCCTACAAGAACACACACAATTTACTATGACGTTGAAATTGTAAATTCCACACCTGTGAAACAACACCTATATAGGATGAACCCTTTCTAACAGGAATACTTAATAAATTGAAATTCAGTATTTGGTAGAAAATGATTTCATAGAACCAAGTAAAAATGTCTGGAGTTAACCTTGTATACTTGTTCCGAAACCAGATAAAACTTCCGCATGTGCACTGATTATAGAATGGTGAACAGTGTGACTAAAACAGATTCATTTCCATTACCAAGAATCGATGACTGCATTGATAAAATTGGAAATGCCAAGTACGTCACCAAATTTGACCTTCTGAAAGGATTTTGGCAAATTCCACTAACGGAAAGGGCAAGGGAAATTTCGGCATTTGTGACTCCAGATGGACTGTATCAATATAAAGTGATGACGTTCGGGATGAAGGGTTCCCCAAGTACTTTTCAACGCTTGATGAATATGATTACCTCTGGTCTAGATAATTGTGATGCTTACATTGATGATGTCATCATCTACAACGACACCGGGAAAGAACATCTATCCACGATTCGGAAATTCTCCGACAGACTCACTGATGCAAATTTGACAATCAATTTATCTAAAAGTGAGTTTTGCCGCACTTGTGTGACATTTCCAGGACATATTGTGGGACATTGTCAAGTTAAACCTACAGATGCTAAGGTCAAGGCTATCTCTGAATTCCCTGTGCCTGTCAGTAAGAAGCAACTGATGCAATTTTTAGGTACGGCCGGATACTATCGAAAGTTTTGTTCCAATTTTTCTAATATTGCTGAACCCCTGACAAACTTGTTAAGTAAGAAAAACAAGTTTCTTTCGACTGATAAATGTCAGGAGGCTTTTGATAGGTTAAAAGCCATACTCTAAAGTGCGCCGGTTCTCACAGCTCCAAATTTCAATCAATCTTTTAAATTATCTGTGGATGCAAGTGATGTTGGGGTTGGAGCAGTATTGATTCAAGAAGATAGAAATGGTGTTGATCACCCAGTGTGCTATTTCTCTAAGAAATTAAATAAGCACCAAAGAAATTACTCACCAATCGAGAATGAATGTTTGGCTTTAATATTGGCATTACAGCATTTTGACGTTTACATTAGCTCAGCTCCTTCTCCGGTTGTTGTGTTTAGTGATCACAACCCCCTTACTTTCATCGACAAGATGAAAGCTAAAAATCAAAGATTATTATGGTGGAGTTTGTTTTTACAAGAATATAATCTTGATATCAGGTACATCAAGGGAAAAGACAGTTTGATTGCAGATGCACTTTCCCGTGTATAGAAATAATATTTCATGTACACTTTGTATAATTCATAAGATTTTTTTAAATGTAATTTTGTTTTACCTCATGCATAATTTACATATGGTATAAAGAAAGCTTTATTATATAAATCTTTCTTTTTCTTTATGGGGGAAGTGTTACGTATATGTAATTTAATTACTTGTGTGTTAGTTTTTAAATTCTTTTTTTTTTTATTTTTTTGTTTAATTACATTTTATTGTAATGATAATTTTCATTGGATTTGAGCCTCTTTTCGGAAAATTGGTTTGACCCGATTAGATATGAACAGTTACTTCAGCACTATTTTTAGCTCACTTTGGTTCATAGTTTTTGTAAACATCGAGTGAAAACGATTGGCTATTGCCAAGGTATTTTACAATCTACGTGTTAGCTCTGTTGTAAACGGTTTTATTTTTAAATTCATTTCCAGCGTGAGAATCTGATTCTTAGATAGAGCTATTCTAGCTACGTGATAAATGGCATTTTTGTTATTGCGATGGTCAAATTAATAGTCACGTCGCCTATCACGTGAGCTACCATGTGATCTAAAATCGAGGCTTAAAACAGCCAACTGGTATTAAATTTATTCAGTCGTTTTTTTACACCTTGAGGGTACAAGGTGTTTCTACTGTTGATGTCAGATTGTTTTTGAAGTTCATCTGTTTTTTGGAATTTAATAATTTATTCTCTAGAAGACTAAACAAGTGTGCTTTTTTTATA
Source organism: Megalonaias nervosa (assembly GCA_016617855.1). Classification (NCBI taxonomy): domain Eukaryota; kingdom Metazoa; phylum Mollusca; class Bivalvia; order Unionida; family Unionidae; genus Megalonaias; species Megalonaias nervosa. The sequence goes on along the minus strand of JAECUM010012517.1, from coordinate 33,179 downwards.
AAAAGTTCTCTGACAAAGAAATTCAGTGGAAATTTATTCTGGAATTCTGAACGGAAACATAAACTGTGAGTCAACGAGGATCTGTTGCAATAAGTGCAACGACTTCATCTGACGTCATCGCCTCCATATTGGAATTTCATCGAGATTCGAACCTGGATTCAATTAGAACTGTTTAGTGATAGGACTTATATTTTTCAATCCTAGGATTAAATTTTGGATTATATTCACAAACCATAAGTCCTATTTCCAATTTTTACATTGTTTTCTAGGGAAATAAATTATTTTGTTACAATATACAATGCTTGTTGGCTTCATTCTTTTCTTTCGTTACTTTTGTACTAGCCTACACATTACATTACGTTTGGTCTAGATAATTCTGATGCTTACATCGATGATGTTATCATCTACAACGACACCTGGAAAGTACATTTAGCGACAATTCAGAAATAGTTTGACAGACCCACTGTTGCAAATTTGACAATTAATTTATCGAAAAGTGAGTTCTGCCGTGCTTGTGTAACATTTCTAGGACATATCGTGGGACATGGACAAGTTAAACCTATAGATGCTAAGGTTAAGGCTATCTCTGAATTTCCTGTGCCTGTCAGTAAGAAGCAACTGATGCGATTTTTGGGTATGGCTGGATACTATCAGAGATTTTGTTCCAATTTTTCCCTAATTTCTGAACCCCTGACAAATTTATTGAGCAAGAAAATCAAGTTTCGTTAGAATGAAAAATGTCAGGAGGTTTTTGATAAGTTAAAGGCCATACTTAAGAGTGCACCAGTTCTTACAGGTCCAAATTTCAGTCAATCATTTAAACTGTCTGTTGATGCAAGTGAGGTTGGAGTATTTATTCAAGAAGATAAAAATGGTGTTGATCATCCAGTGTGCTATTTTTTAAAAAATATTAAATATTCACCAGAGAAATTATTCTACAATCGAGAAGGAATGTTTGGCTTTGATATTGGCATTACAACATTTTGAAGTTTACATTAGTTTGGCTCTTTCTTCGATTATTGTGTTTAGTGATCACTACCCTCTTACTTTTATCGGCAAGATAAAAAACAAAAATCAGAGATTATTACGGTGGAGTTTGTTGTTACAGAAATATAATATTGACATCAGACACATCAAGGGAAAAGACAATTTAATAGCAGATGCAGTTTCACGTGTATAGAAATATATTTCATGTATACTTTGTATCATTTATAAGATTTCTTCTTGTGTTATTTTTTTATAAACCTCATGTATAATTGACCTATGGTAAAAAAAGAAAGCTTTATTATATAAATCTTTCTTTCTCTTTTATGGGGGAAATGTTATGCATATTTAATGTAGTTGTTTGTTTGTTAGTTTTAATTTTTTTAAAATTCCATTACATGCTATTGTAATGTAACATTGTTTACTTGATTTGACATTGTCCAGAATTTATTTGTTTATTTTTATAAACAACTAATAATAGAAACATTGTATCTAGTTCTTGACCTTGTTCCCAAATCAGTGACAGTTTTGGTAAACAACTTGTTATTTTTTTTTGTTATCTTTCTCAGAGTAAGAATCATTAAGTTGAGTCAAGCTTATATCTGGACTACGTGAAAAGAAGCATATATCAATTGGTACAAACTTCTATTTTTTCCAGAAAAATGAACTTTTGACCCTCATCCGGGAATCCCTTTTGCGTCATAATTAGACGTATAACTGTTGTTTTGATAAAAGTTTATTCAGTTGTGCTTTAACATCTGACAATTTAAATTGTATCATGTTGTGGCCAGTTTGGGTTGAAATTTTATTTTCTTCAAATTATTGAATTCAAGAGATTATTTTCCCCAGAAATACAAAAGTGCTCTGACAAAATTCTTGGATAAAGACATTTATTGGAATTTATACTGAGTTCAAAACTGGAATAATATTTTCTGTGATTCAACACGAGACTGTTGACACAGCAGCACTTCGCTGACCACAACAGACGTCATCGCCTTCAATTTCGGATTTCATCGGGACTTGAACTCAGTTTCATTCAGGACTTTTTATTACTAGGACACTATTTTTTAATTCTTGGATTATATTTGGATTTAATTCGTAAAACCGTAAGTTCTTTTTTCTCACTTTTCACTTTGTATTCTAGGGAAATAAATTACTTGTTAAATTTTACAAAGCTTGTTGTCTTCACTCTTTTTTGTTACTTATTTCAAGAGCATAGACTCGTAACAAAGGGTTGTCTGTGAACTATTAGAACTAATGTGCCAATACAAGAATACTCATCGCAGCTCTGGAAATTCTGAAAGACGTACATCTGGTGTCTAACGCTCACTTCACTGGCAATGATAGTGGTCATTGTTAAAATATTTAGCTTGTCTTTGTGTAACTGCTGCTAACTATATGTACCCCCAACCCCCCAACCCCCAAACAAACAAACAAACAAACTGATGGCTATCAACTCATCATTCCTGGCAAATGGAGTATTTTAGTGATAATGAGTTTCTAGTTCAAGGTTATTAAAATCAAATTACATGAATCAATTGCACAAGTGACAAAAGTAGTAATGAGGAATTGATGATCCTCTCTCAGAGACCCCCCGGCCCCCCCCAAAAAAAAAACGTTGTATGTTAACATTTTTGTCAGCAGTCCTTTTTAGCTCAAAATGTTAACACATTTTCTGACAAAAATGTTAACATACAACGCTTTGGGGCCGAGGTGTCTCTGAGATAGGATACATCATTCCTCGTTAATACTATGTACTTATTAGTCAAAATGTTATATTAAACAAATGAAATATATATATATATATATATATATATAATGTCCTTCTGTTATTCAATAAGACATGTTGGATTTGATCTAACAAATAGATTTTGTAAAAGATTTAATTCGATCAAAGCAGCGTCAGCATATACTGGAATAAAACCTAATATAATAAGCGATTGTATTAAAAATGTAGGCTATCATATATCGCCGAAATATGGGTCAGTATGGTTATTCGCGACTGAAAATGATATGAGAATAGCGGGTTGGGCAGATGATGTGATGACATTTATCGATAACATGGTTGATATATTATTTGATAAAGCCACACAAAATTAAACATTTACTTTTTATTATAATCTTTTTCGTATTTGCTGACTCTCATTGGCAGAATATCTGTTAACATACTATCAATAATGCGGAACTCGCGTATTAAATCGTCCATATCATATTTTATGCCACGCAAATAAGATCGAATTTGATCAAGTAATTTTTTATAAGTTATACTTGCAGTTTTGCAAGCATTTGTTTTAGTCGCGAGTCGAGGTTCAACTTTTTTACAAGCTGCTGCAAGAGAAACACCGACGCCAGATCTTATTAACAAAAACGGATTTAATGATGCTCCACTTGAAATTATACCAGAGCCGGTCATTAGCAGCGGTAGATATGATATCACTCGCGGTATTTTTGCATGGTATTTGTAACATTTTTTGACGCACCAAAGATTTTTATGATAATATCTGTAATATTGCATTAACGCGTCAACATCTTGTTTTGGAATGTTTTCTGAAATATGATTAAAATCGACTATATTTTTTTTCATTATATAATATTTGTTTACATATTTTACATCGTTATTTAAGTAACTAAAACGGGAGTTTCAGCTACAAACTCAATACACCACCAATATGTCGCTGCGGTTAACTTTTTATCATCCGCTATCAGCATAAACGTTTCCTCGATATCTTTGTTTAACACTATAGACACAATTCCAGAAAAATCATCAGTTGAATGACGCCATGGAAATGTGGTAAATATACTGAATTTTGCACTGCTAAACACAGACAATCTGTATACACCAGTGACTTCTGCAGTATGTTTAAAAGTGTTATTTTGCTGCGACCATGTTGCTTTTCCTGATGCTACCGTATATACCATGTTAATGATCTGCTTGTGTGGAATTTTAACGAGATTAGTTTTTTGAATAATATTAGGAATGCCACTAATGATATCGTTGAGTTTTGTGTTAATTTCAGCGGGATTAATAATAACAGTTGGCGGAGTTCCAAAAAATTCGTTAATAGATCTGTTTACATTTCTACGAAAATTTAGAAATGTTTGTACATGATTAATATAATCAGCTCTAAATACAGCAATTCCATCATTAATTGTCGTTAACGAAGTCATTATTGGAATTTCCTTATCGTCGACGTATTTTTTAGTTGCGGCGTCGAAATCTGTTTCTGGTGTTCTGAGATTATTAATACCGTTGTTGTTCATGTCGAGAAATGCACGCATTATACCACCGCGAACGGACACGTACTTAGATTCTTGATCGTCTACGTATTTTTTCGTTGCAGCATCATTATCCGAGGTTGGATCTCCCAGATATGTAATTTTTCTTCTTGACATAATAATGTCACCGGTAAATACATCGCCAGCTTTTTTAACATAATCGTTAACGGACTTGCCCGAATCTTGTATTTTGCCTTGATCGGCAAAAGTAACTATATTATTAACAACCGCTGCGGGATTTCGTACAAGAACATCTGATAGTTGTATATTATTCGCTTTTAATCGTCCTTCTTTATCTTGGAAAATAACAACTTCTTTTTGATCGACACTTGTGATATTTAATAAATTAGTAATTTCATTTCTGAGCTGATCAAGAGTTGCATATTTGGATAAGTCTTGCTTATCGGCTGTTGAATCTCCTACTAATGTTCCAAATTTTGAGTAAAAGCTCATTATTTATTTACTGCTTGACAAAATTATATACCATAAATTGTATAATGGCAAAATCGTCCATATTAAACTTTGATACAGAGCGGTTGGTGAAACATAAACATAACAATGAACTTCCAGATTGTCATTATCTTATAGTTGGTAGAACTGGATCGGGCAAAACAAATTTGCTTATGAATTTACTTCTCGGAGATAATTTTAACTACGATCGCGTTTATATTTACACAATTAATCCGCAGCAAGATAAGTACGAGCTACTTAACAATTATAATGACAAACTTCGTGACGATCTTGAATCTGGCGAAGATTTCTTTATTATCAAACAACCGGAAGAACTTGTTCCAGTTAATCAACTCGATTCGTCCGAACACAAAATAGTTGTTTTTGATGATATTCCGCTAAACAACGAGGAAATGAATAAAATCAGATCGTATTTTTCACTATCGCGAAATAAGAAATGTAATTCTATTTATCTCGCCCAAGGATATTATAATGTTGACAGATTTATTAGGCGAAATACTGGCTGTTTTATATTATTTCCTGGACTTGACAATATTGACGTTAGAAATATCGCGAACGAACAATGCGGCGACGTAACAAAAGATAAATTTATTGAACTGTACCGTCAAGCAACGGCAAATAAATATGATTTCTTTTTGTTCGATAAGTTAACGAACGATAAGAATAAAATGTTTCGATGTTGTATTGAAAACTATCTACAATAATTTTTATAGAAAATAGTATATAATTAATGGAAAAACAAGCAAAATATAGAAAACATATCGAAAATCTAAAAAAACTTGCGCAGTCTCAGGCAAAATTTAAACAGCTAGTACAGCAAGCTCGACGTGGCCAAGTTACTGCAGCAGAAACAGCAGCTAAAGTTCTCAAACCAGTTACTGAGGCTTTACTTGGAAAACAACCTGAAGATAAGCCACTATCAGAAGAAGAAGCTAAAAAATTACAAGAAAAAGGTTTACTCGGATTAGTTAAAGAACAACAAGAAGCAGCTGCTGGAAAAATTATTGAGAGATCTGATGCGGAAAAAAGAAAATTAGCTGAGGCATTTGTAGCAAATATAGCTGATCCTGCTGCGAGGCAAGCTGAAATAAATCGGCTGATAAATAATCCGCTAGAACTTGAACGAAAATTAGCAACTGCAACAATAATTGGACCGATTGAGAGAAGGTTAAAATATGAAGAAGAACTTAGAATAATTAGAGAGAGAAAGTTAAAACAAGAAGAAGAAGAACGTAGAAGAGAGAAAGAAGAAGAAAAAGCTAAAAGAGAGGCATGGAAAAAAGAACATGGATTAGATGTACAAGAAAAAGAAAGATTTGAATCTAATTTAGAAAATATAAATAATAAAATAGGAGATATTGAGTATAAAAATTTTGAGGGAGAATATGGTTTTAAAAATACGAGAGTACGAGATGTTAGAAAAGATGATTACAAATCCGAAGAGAAAATTAAAGAGCTAGAAAAAATAAAAGAAGAAAGTAAGATACATCTTAATGATGTAAAACTGGAAAATGAATACTACATAAACAGTATTGAAAAATATCGGCATTGGATTATTGCTGATCTTTATATCAAAGTTATTAGTAGAATAAAAGAAGACCAATACATACATGTTAACAATAATTTGAGTACCGAGGCAAAATTTCTAGATGGACAACGTATGAAGGCTGATGAAGTTGTTCCAAAAGATATAGATCCTATTGAAAGACAAACTGAATTAAGTCGATTGGTTGATGATTATAAAGAACTTGATAGATTGTTAGCTGAAAAAAAGGAACTGGAGTCAGAATATTCGCATCAGTTACTGAAATGATCGGCAGATTAATGCTATTGATATCATCAAAAGAAGCAGGAAATGTTGGTGCTGAAATCGACAATGAAATTATTGACATACTTGATAATTTGAGATCGAGAAATTTATTAGCATCTGACGAATCCGATACTTTGTACCGCGACTTAATCGCGGCGACTTAATTTTATGAAAATATAATAATAAATGTCAGCGACGCTATTACTCGACTCTAGTCAATCTGACAAAGACAGCGCAAACTTCTCAGTGAAGTATAACCCACCAATAGAACTTGATCGACATAAACAATACGAAATTGGATTAATTTCATGTACTTGTTGGAATGCTATGGCAAACGTTAAGACTGATATTAATGATGAGTTTTCGTTTAGAAATGAAAAAGATAATAGTTGGAGAAAAGCCATAATTCTGAGAGAGAACGTAGAGGTTGCTCGGGTGAATGATGAAGATGTTTATGAAACAATAGCCAAAATGGGTGTAGAACATGGTCGGTTTTATGATATTATACGACCACCAGAAACTCAACCTTGGACATCATTTAAAATTCAGCAAGGTGCTTATAATATAACTGATCTGAATAAAACGATAAAAGAATTAATAACAGCGAATAAAGGAAACGAGGATGATTTTGAGCTAGCACCGAATTACAATACATTGCGGGCCAGAATAAAAATAAAAAACGGTTTGTCAGTTAGTCTTATATCACCAAAAAGTATCGCGTCATTGATAGGATTTAATAATGAAAATTATGTTTATGTTGGTGATGCATCTGTCACGTATGACGGTGAATTTCCAGTAAATATAACTGAAGTTAACACGATATTGGTAAATTGCTCGATCGCGTCTGGTTCTTATTCAGCCAAAGGCAGCAAAGGTCAGACAATATACAGTTTTCACCAGAAGTTCCACCAGGTTCTCTCATGCAAATCAGCCCGCGGCATATTATTTATTATCCGCTAAATGTTGAAAATCAAATAACAGAAGTAAATATGCAACTGACAGATCAATCTGGAAGACAGTTGGATTTTAATAACGAAGTTGTTACTTATTACGTGCACCTACGCGTTGCATAGGCGAACAACAGTAAACATATTTTTTGAAAGATTTGACAACAAAATTATACATCCTCAGATATAATGAAACAGAAAAAAGTTTACAGAAGAAAAATAGTAGGAGGATTTTTCGGAAATATATTTACTAAAATTGTTGAAAATATCCCGGGATTAGCTCGTAAAGTTGCGCCAATCGCACTTGACGCGGGTAAAGCTTTTGCAACTGGAGCTGCATCTGCTGCTGGAACTGCAATGGGACAAAAAATATCTGATAAAATAAAAGGCGAACCTAAGGCGCATGCGGCACCGTCAATCAAAGAAGTTATTTCGGAAATCGCACCAACAAAAGAAACCCAACGCGCGATGATAACAACAACAAAAAAACTTTTATCACCGAAGGGCGAGCAGATTATACAAAATTTAATATCTAAAGTAACAGCGCCGCAATAATTTTATATAACCTAATAAAATAAAAAAATGTCTGTGAAAAATTATCTCGATTTTGCAGAAACTTATGACACAGACAACACAGTAACGGAATTTGAGTATGTTGAATATCTTGATGAAAATTCTAACGAACCTAATAAAACTGGTGTTAGAACATTTAATACACGAGACGAGGACGTATTTCTACTGCCTCACAAAGCAATGTTAGAAGTTCGTGGTCAGATTATGACAACAGCTGTTCCACCTGCCGCAATTGCAGCTAACTTAGAAGTAGCTCTTATAAACAATGATTGGTGTTTATTTAGAAGTGCTCGATATCAGCTGGCCAATCAAACTGTAGAAGATATTTCAAGTCACTTACAAGTTGCAAGTACAGTCTTAAATATCGTTTCGTTTTCCGATGATTACTCCAAATCAACTGCAACAAATATGATGTGGTTTAAAGATACTGGAAATGCTAGTGCAGGGTCTGGAGAATTTATTTTAGTAAGAGCATTACCTGCTGGAGCTGATGCCGCTGCAAGAGCTGCAATTGTGAGAGATTTTCTTATCGCTAATGCTGCCAATTTTGGTATAGCCGCACCAGATGCAGCAGCTAATGCAGACGCTACAAGAGTCTCACTTACTGCTGCTTGTGATAATCTTGGTATAACATCACCAGCAGCAGGTGATGACGGTACTGCAATGTTAACTTTGAGTAATAATTTAGTTAATAATAACCCAACATTTAACGTAAGAAATATACGTTATAATGAAGGTCATGCTAAGAGAAAGACACTTGCAGCAGCATCACGTCAAATTACAATGATGTTGCCGCTAAGTACAATATTTGGCTTTTGCAGAGACTATAATAAAGTATTTCGTGGAGTTAAACATACGCTTATTTTAGATCGAGCAGAACAAAATGATTGCCTGTTCAGATCTGTTGGGGCTGATGTACAATTTGTCATAAACAAACTTGCGCTGTGGATGCCACGAATAACTCCGTCAGTCACTAAAGCATTAGAATTAGATAGTATGCTGGAAAAACGCACAAATAAAATTCATTTTCAGCAACATAAAATATATCAAACAGCAGTTCCGAATACCACCGACTACACGTGGCGAGTCACAACAACATCGAGTGAACAGCTGCCGCGTCAGTTATTTGTTGTATTCCAGCAACAAGCTCGACGTAATAGCCAACTACAAAATAATGGAGTATTTGATAACGCTGATGTTAGACGAATATATGCCAGAATAAATTCAAAACAATATCCAGAACGAGCGATCGAATGCAATTTTTGCAGATGACGACAATAAAAACATGACTAGACCTTACATGAACCTGCTCGACTCAATGCAGAAATATCAAGATACTGGAGATGGAACTCAAATATCAGTAGAGGAATTTCGTACACTTTATCCGATATTTTACTTTGATGTTAGTAAACATAGCGAGCGAGCTGTGGACAGCACAGCTGATATTGAAATTACTTGGACACTCGGAGCCGCTCCAGCAGCGGCATTAAACGTATATGCATTAGTGTTAAGCGACAGATCTGTTACAATCGACTCCATTGGAGGTAAAATGACAATACAAGTTTAATCTGTAATCGTTATATAAGATGACAAAATATATTATAAAAGAAATACATTTAACTGATGGCCAAGTTAAAAAATTAGCAACTGCTGTTGCGAAGCGGAGGCCGGTTTCATTGAAGGTCAACCCGAGTGCTTTGGGGACTTTAACAAAATTATTGCTAACCAAAAATCAAGCAAATAAATACGATCGCAAAAAACCTTTCGTTTTAAATTTAAGCGCTGCACAAATAACTGCGATGTCAAAACACGGCGGTTTCTTCGGTCCGGCACTATCAGTAATAGCCAAAACATTACTGCCTAAAATTTTGCCAGTGTTAGGTACATTAGGGCTAGCAGCAGCGTCAGGAGCAGTATCTGGCGCATCAGAAAAGGCAGTTAAAGGTAGTGGTATAAAGAAAATTTTTGTCTAAAGATTAAATATAATGCCTAAACGAAAGACGACGCGAAAAAAGACAACGACGAAAAGAAAAACGACGACGAAAAAAAAGACACAAGGTGGATTTCTTCCAATAGCCCCATTACTGGCAGGATTAGCGGGAAGTCTATTACCGGGTCTGTTAGGACGAGGAAGAGGACTAATGCTGCCAGGAACAAGGAGATAAAGTCGCCAGCTCTGTTAAGTAATTTTGATATACTTGAAGAACTTAAAAAAGTAAAAAATTTTCACGGAGTTTATTCCAAAGATGAACTTGCGGCGATTGAATCGTCGCCAGGTTCTTGTGTGATAAATATACAAGATTTTAATGACGGATCTGGCACACATTGGGTAGCTGTTTTTGATAACAATTATTTCGACTCGTTCGGAATTCCGCCAAGTGATGCGGTAAAACGATATATGAGTAAAAACAAAATAATAAATTATTCGTCTAATCAAATTCAACCAGTTGGAACTTCCGCTTGTGGATAGTATTGCATAATGTTCATTAAACAGATGACCAAAAATCCAGATTTTTTAAAATTTATTTTGCAATTTGACAAACAACCCTCTCACGCTAATGACGAGATCGCGATTAATTTTGTATAAACTCCTTGATATAATCAAGGAATATAACAATGTCAACATATTGTCTCAAGTGTAAAACTAAAACAGAAAATAAAGACGAAAAAACGGAAAAAACGAAGAATAATAAAATAATGCTGAAAAGTATTTGCACAATTTGTGGAAAAAGAAAAAGTATGTTTTTGCCAGCAACAAAGTCCCGGGCGGGCTGCCCGCCTGACGTTGTCAGGGACGTTATTTTAGTAGACGACTAAATAAATAATGACGTGCAACTGCGACGCTGATAGAGATTTATGTCTCGAGCAAAATAAAATTGTTACATATTGCCAGAAATGCAACAACAGAGAAATAATTGGAACGGGCATAGATATACATAAATTAATTGGCAAACTGCCGAAACCGAAAGGTGGTTGGACATTGCCAGGCCATAAATATACCGGCCCGTGGAATCCGCTTGATGAGCAACTTGACGAAAATGATAATCCGCTGCCAGGACAAGAACCTTACAATCAGGTTGACGCAATAGCGATGCGTCATGATATCTGCTACAGAGATATTGATCTTCCTAGTGGCGAAACAAAACACAGCTGCGACAAAGTAATGTTAGACGAACTTCGCGAAATGAAACCAGAAAATATACGAGAGCGTGTTGACCGAAGACTGGTACAGGGTATTATTGGAGCAAAATATAAACTTGGTCTCGGTAGAGACTTATATGATGACCCAGCGACAACGTCGCTTGCAGTCGAACTACACAGACCTAAAAAAAAAAAGTTTCTGCGACGCAAGGTTGTAGCAAATGCTGTTGATGACATTTGGGCGATAGATTTAGTTGATATGTCAAATCTAGCTCAATTTAACGATAATAAGAGATATCTTTTTAATGTTATCGATGTTTTTAGTAAATATGCATTTAGTGTACCGGTTTCTGATAAAACAGGAACATCGATGATAGACGCGCTAAAGCATATAATAACTACTACAGAAAGAAAGCCGAATAGAATCTGGACCGATCACGGAGCAGAGTTTTTTAACAAAAAGTTCGAGCAGTTTTTGGAACAAAATAACATTAAAAAATACGTTACTGGAAATGAGGGGAAAAGCGTCATTGTCGAGCGATTTAATCGCACGCTTAACGAAAAAATTCATAAGTATTTGACAGCCAAAAACACGAATAAATACATCAACAACTCACAGAATATCGTTGACGAGTACAATAACACAAAACACCGAACCACTAAAATGTCACCAAATGACGCGATTGCAAATCCAATATTAGCTAACGAAAATATGTACCGAAGACATAAATTTAGAGTTGGCGATAAAGTTAGAATTTCATTGACGAAAAAAACGTTTGAAAAGGGATTTACTCCGAACTGGAGCGAAGAAGTATTTGTTGTTGATAAAGTAATTTTAACAACACCAGTTACATACTCGTTAAAAGATTTGCTAGGAGAACCTATAACTGGCAGTTTTTACGAACAAGAACTTCAGAAAACAGAACAAGATATATTTGTTATTGAAAAAGTTATTAGAAAGCGCGGCAACAAAAGTTTAGTTAAATGGCGCGGATATAGCGATAAATTTAATAGTTGGGTACCAACTAAGTCGATTGCATCGACTGCGTTTCATCGACTGCGATTGCATCGACTGAATAATATTATTATAAATTTGCTCGTATTTTATTAGTACTGACCTACATTTTACTGGTTTACATAAAGAAATTAAGTGTAATTTTCTCGCATCATCGACTGGCATTAAATTAAATATTTTAACAAAAATAAAAACGTATTTTATGTTTCTTTGTTGTCCCGGTACTTTTACGTTTAGAAAGGGCCTTATAAGTTGCCAAAATATTTGGTGCTCGGCAACGTTAAAATTATATTCTAATATTTTTTTTGGCAATGTGGTACTTAACATCATATCGACCAGTTGTTGGTCTACTTAAATATTTTTTGCTAACAACAACATCATCTTCGTCATCGTCATAGTTATACAAAATGTCTTTTTCAGTATAATCAGCAAATCTATCGTCGGTGATATTTTTTAATGTGACATTAGGAACTGGAACAAAATCTTCCGAGTAAAGTTGAGCTAATCTCTCGATTAAGCTCATTATGATAATAATCTTTTTATCTAATTAATATATAATATGGAAATAAAATATCATTGTCGAGTTAATATACTAAACAAAAATGAATTAGCCGAAGCAGTTCGAAATTGCTTGCTAGGATATAATTTTCATTTCGTTGACGTTATGATAACATTGGGCGAATATGATAAATTTTTGTTAACAGCAGCGGATAAAATAAAACTTGATATAAATAAAATAATAACGTTACGATTAAATCGCGAAGATATCATGGAATTTGGTCATATTTGTCTTTCTCGTAATGAGTTGGAAAATATTATTAGTTATCGTATCTGAAACTAAACTGATCAAATGTTATCATAGAAGTTGCTGATTTTGTTTTGCCGTCGGCGACAAATTTTATTGAACGTACATCAATTTTATGATATTTTCCAGCAGCTGTTATTGATTTAAATTTTATTTCTTTATTAGATTCTAAATTTATTGAGATTACTTGTCTAGCACTCCTAGCACCCCCAGTATCTCCTCTTCTACTATTTTCTTTTGACGTGACCAAATCCAAATTTTCCAAACGATTATCTGTTTTAATTTTATTAATATGATCAATAACTAAACTATTTGGAATACCGCCATTAAAAGTTTCAAACACAAAACGATGCGACTTATAATTAACTTGATTAGTGTTTGATCCACGCACCATCACATGTAAATATCCATCTTTATCTAAGTTTCCTAATACCTTTTTAGTTTTTCTATGTCTAATAATTCCCTTATCATTAGCTTCGTATAGATCAAAGATTGGGTGGGGTTGAAATTCGTTTTGTAATCCTAAATTTTCAATATTATCATCAGCAACTGCGCCATTTGCCTTATATACTCGCTGTTCTTCTGGAATATCGCCGCAAAACAAAGTATAAATAAAATCTTTTCTAAACATTTCGATTCTTTCTGCATTATCGCCCTTTACTGAAATTAAGATACCAATCGGTGTTGGTACGCCAATAGCTTTTTCGGTTGCTATGTTGATAACAGAACCAAATGCATTTCCAGCATATAAGTTATACTTTGGATGTACATGATACATCTCTTGCTCTTCCGCTGTCAGTGGTAGATATCTCAAGATTTCTGTCATTATATATATACAAAATTTTTTTCATATCTCTAATTAAAAAAATTTAAAAAATTTCAATTAAATAAACAATATTACTATTACATATAATGTTGAAATTGCGAGACATTGCCAAAAAGAGCATTATCAAATCCAAAAAAATTGCTTCGGCATTTTCAGGTTATGATAACAGTTACAAACTCGACGATCAGACTATATTAGCTAATTTTAGCTCTACAAATTTATATTATCTTTTACAACCCGTTATAGCTCGAGAACTTGCGGCTCATAAAAGTATCAAACTCATAGTCCAATATCATATGATTTTATCAAAGTTACACGCAGTCGAAGATGTACTTGACGTAATTTTTGAAACAAAAAGTTTTGAGAGCGAAATCTCGGAGCCTTATTTAACAGCTAAATCGAGGAAGATATTAACTGGAACAAACATTGCCATGGTCGCCGATGAAATACATCAAGAAATAAACAAAAAACTAGAAGAATTTACTTCGTCAGGGTCAGGATGGAAATTCGAAATGATAAAAGCAGTTTTATTTCACACAGCAAAATATAACGTACTTCGCGGTAATTTGTACGTCGATCTTCCTCAAAAAATTAAGAACAAAAAGTGCTGTATAAATGTCAAAAACAACGATGACAAATGTTTCCAGTGGTCTATTCTTTCCGCAATGTTTCCCAAAGAACAAAATTCCGATCGCGTCAACAAGTATTTTCCGCACAAAGACGAACTCAATTTTGATGGCATCAACTTTCCAGTAGCAGAAAATCATATACCAAAGTTTGAAAAACAAAACGATATCTCAGTAAATGTTTTCGGACTAGACGAACGAGAAAATGTTTATCCGAGATATATTTCAGAAAATGCTTCGCAAAAGACAATAAATTTATTATTTTTTCAGGGACATTACTGTTGGATAAAAAACTTTAACGGATTAGTTGGCGAACAGTACAGTAAAAACAAAAACAAGAAATACTTCTGTTATAGATGTCTGCACGGCTTTACTAACAATGAAAGACTGCAAGAGCATCTCAAATACTGCATCAACGTTCAAAAAATAACTATGCTTAGCGAAAAAGAAAAAATATTAAAATTTAAAAATTATAATCATAAACTAAATATTCCTTTTGTTATTTACGCCGATTTCGAGTGTCTACTCGTTCCCGTAGCTGGAGCAGAAAACAATCCGAACAAATCAAGTACCAGAAAAATACAACAGCATATTCCTTGTGGTGTAGCTTATAAAGTAGTTTGTTGCGCCAGCGATAAATTTTTATCTCCGATAAGGTTATATAGAGGTGAAAATCCTGCCGTGTGGTTACTAAAAAATTTAATAGACGAAGTTAATACAATTTCTAACAGATTACTTAGAACAGCTCCGATCAGAAAAACGTCTAAACAACAACTCGACTTTGATGAGGCAGTTAATTGTCATATTTGCGAACAGTTGCTGGGGGACTCCAAGGTGCGAGATCACTGTCATTTGACCGGCCAATATCGCGGAGCAGCTCATAACAGTTGCAATTTGAAATTTCATGCTCCAGATTTTATTCCCGTAGTTTTACATAACTTTCGTGGCTATGACAGTCACATCATTGTAGAAGCTTTTGGTGATAAAAACATTAAAGCTAAACTAAAATTGAATAACGTGATAAAATGTATTCCAAATAATTTTGAAAAGTATATGTCGGTGACCCTCGGCAAATTACGCTTTATCGACAGCATGCAATTTATGGCAGCATCATTAGACGAGCTCGTTAAAGGCTGCAGTAATTTCAATAATCTGCGCAGCTGCTTCGGTGAAAACTATGTCGATCTGACAAAAAAAGGTATCTTTCCTTACGAATATCTCGACGATTGGAGCAGATTTAATGAAACTTCTCTACCTAGCAAAGATAAATTTTACTCGCAGCTCAAGAATGAAAACATCAGCGACGACGAGTATAAATATGCACAAGATATGTGGAATAAATTTGCTTGTAAAACATTTGGCGATTATCACGATTTATATCTGAAAACGGATGTATTATTGCTAGCAGATGTTTTCGAGAATTTTCGTCAGGTTAGTCATGCAAATTACGGATTAGACCCCTGTTGGTATTATTCTGCTCCGGGGCTGTCTTGGGACGCTCTACTAAAAACTAGCAAAATAGAATTAGATCTTTTAACAGATGTCGATATGTTTAACTTTATTGAAAAAGGCATCAGAGGCGGAATTAGCGTCATAACAAAAAAATATGCAGCGGCTAATAATAAATATTTGAAAAATCACGATAAAAATCGTCCGTCGAGTTACATTATTTATCTCGATTGTGTGAATTTGTATGGGTGGGCCATGTCACAGCCAATGCCTTGCGATGGGTTTCATTGGATAACTCCAAACCAATTTCTTAAAGAAACTGAAAAAAATCTTCCGAGAGATATTTCATACTTTGTTGAAGTTGATCTAGACTATCCCAGTTCGTTACATGATCTACATAACGACTATCCGTTTTGCGCAGAGTCGATGACGATTGATTACAGTTTATTATCGCCTGAACAACGAGCAATGACAACAGCAAAATGTTCTATCGTTAACAAGCTAGTTCCAAATTTGTTAGATAAAAGAAATTACGTCATGCATTACAAAAATCTAAAGCAAGCAGTAGATGCTGGACTAATTCTGAGAAAAGTCCATCGCGTGTTAAAGTTTAATCAGTCGCGGTGGATGGCGGATTATATTGACCTAAATACGAAACGTCGTGCCGTAGCTAAAACCGAATTTGAGAAAACTTTTTCAAGTTAATGAACAACTCAGTGTTTGGTAAGACTATGGAAAATATACGCCGGAGAGTTTCGATTGAGATCGTTAATGATATCAATCGCAGAAATAAATTAGTTAGCGACGATGGTTTTGTTAGTATGAAAATATTTAATGAAAATCTTGCCGCAATACAACGACGAAAGACAAATTTAAAGTTAAATAAGCCAATTTATGTTGGTGCAGCTGTACTTGATATATCAAAGTGGCTGATGTACGATTTTCATTATAATTTTACCAAAAAAATGTGGCCAGATTCGGAGTTGCTATTTACTGATACTGACTCTCTAGTATATAATATAAATTGTGATAATGTCTATCAAGATATTTACGATAATAAAGATTTGTTCGATTTATCAGATTATCCAACTTGTAGTGAATTTCATGATAATTCTAACAAGAAAGTTATTGGAAAAATGAAAGATGAGTTTATGTTTGTACCTGTGAGAGAGTTTGTTGGACTAAGAAGCAAAATGTATGCTGTCATATTAGATGACAATAAACTGACCAAGAAAGCTAAAGGTATCCCTCGCGGATATGTGAAAAAGATGATGCATTTTGAGGATTTCAAAGCTGCTCTTAACAATAGCGTCAGTTTTATTAAAACCAATGTAATTAGGACTAATTATCATAAGCTTGAAACAAATACAATTAAAAAACGTGGACTAAGTAATTTCGATGATAAAAGGTATTGCAAAGATGGACTTAATACTCTCGCGCTTGGACATTATTTAAGTAATATTGTCTAAACATCAGAAATAATGTTTGAAAATTTAACATTAGCCGATGGAGTTAATAGCAAAATAAAAAAAATAATGGTAAATAACCAACAGTTATCATTTGAATTTAATGATGAAGTTTCAGGTATTTGTTTTAGTAAATTTGATAGAATAAAACTTTCTCTTATTAGAACAGACGATAGCGAGTATTTTCCGTATCTCGAAAATCTGAGAGACGAGCTTTCATCAAAATATGAAAATTTACACGATCCAATAAGCCAAGGTCAGTACACAAAAATTAATATCGACCTGGACAGATCAAAAGTTTTTGCAAAAGGTAGCAAATATCTTCTAAACAAATTAGCAATGAAAGAGCTATTCGAAAGTCGCCGTAAGGTATCTGGCAGAATTAAGTTTCTGTTATATAATTACGAAAACATGTTATACTTAATAGCGAATGTGGACATACTTTCCATAGGATTAGAAATATAACTATATCTATATTTTAATACTGTTTCAGCTAAGTTTTGTAGTAATCGAACATAGCATATGTGTGTGATTTAGATTTTAACATTGTTTTTACACTGTATTTTTTTGGCTATGACAATCAGATGATTAAGCGAGACAACTCTGTCAAGCATAGCTTAGTAACAAACAGTTGTCGTGTTTGTTGTGCTAAGTTAATGTTATGCATAACATACAAACGGACAGACCCAAGTTCTATCACAATTGCAGCTGAAAACGTAACTATATATTATTCTGACTCAAAACAAGACATGTACTTAATTTCGAGTTATTATTAGACAGCATTATATAGCATGCGAATTTGTAAACTTATCGATTATATTAATGTCTCTTAGCAACATTCACTTACCTTCGTCGTCAACGTAATACTGTAGTAGATATGATCACAAAGGAAAATTCTAACTGCTTTTATAGTGTCCAAACGGAATTTCTATACTGTCATATGACCATACAAAATTCCCATAAAAACTAAATCAAGGTTAAAGACGGGGAATTTCCTAAAATGACGTCAAAATCAGGTTAAATATAGGGGATTTCCAATGGATTTTTTAGAATATAACGCCAAAATCAGGTCAATTTGCAATAGATTTTCCTAAAATATAACGCCCACTCCAAATCAAAGATAAGGAATTTCCAATGGTTTTTTCTTAAAACGCCTACTGAAATAGATTTCCCCAAAATAACGATATATAAAACACAGTTAAAATTTTATTCGTTGTCATTTCTGTTATAGGATTATACGTGAACAGAGGTAAGTGAAAATATTTTTAACAAAATGTTACTATAGAAAGTTTTGGAGGGGTAGGGGATCCTGGATAGTGGAACCTTGTTTACATATGGCTTTAGAAATATCCTTATCAAATAATATATCAACCATGTTATCGATAAATGTCATCACATCATCTGCCCAACCCGCTATTCTCATATCATTTTCAGTCGCGAATAACCATACTGACCCATATTTCGGCGATATATGATAGCCTACATTTTTAATACAATCGCTTATTATATTAGGTTTTATTCCAGTATATGCTGACGCTGCTTTGATCGAATTAAATCTTTTACAAAATCTATTTGTTAGATCAAATCCAACATGTCTTATTGAATAACAGAAGGACATTATATATATATATATATATATATATATATATATATATATATATATATATATATATATATTTCATTTGTTTAATATAACATTTTGACTAATAAGTACATAGTATTAACGAGGAATGATGTATCCTATCTCAGAGACACCTCGGCCCCAAAGCGTTGTATGTTAACATTTTTGTCAGAAAATGTGTTAACATTTTGAGCTAAAAAGGACTGCTGACAAAAATGTTAACATACAACGTTTTTTTTTGGGGGGGGGGCCGGGGGGTCTCTGAGAGAGGATCATCAATTCCTCATTACTACTACAAATTACCCATATAAACACATATATCATGAAAAAGTATAAACTAATATACCCATATATAACCAACATATAACTCAAATAAACATTGTTCCTACAAGGTGTACATGTAAGGTTTCTACATTTTTTTCATGAGCTTCTCTCTTCTGGGTATATCATATAGGAAGTAAATGTTTTTGAAACTAAAGAGTTGTTGGCTGTTTTACGCATTTGTATTCCTTTTTTCACTGCATTTATACGTGATAATTCTTGCGAGCAAATATTCTGACCAAACATTCTTCTCCAAAATTGCAGAAATAGGTATCTTTTGTATTACCACTCTAATTCTACCGACCATGCCACGTTATCTATTGTATTACCACTCTAATTCTACCGACCATACCCCGTTTAGCTTTCATTCATATACAGTATCTCTGACGCGCAAAAAGCAGCCATTTGACTTCGCAATCTCTCACCTTATCCCCTCCCCAATTCACAAATAGCGGCTGAAAATGACAGTACTGCATGGTAACACAACTGGAAATAACTGATTTAATGCTCTTTATTTATTGCAAAACTCATTTTTGTATTACTTTCTGCTATCTTGAATTTCTACAGTAGCATTTCCTATTCAATGATGCGTGCCTGAAGTTGTGTGCGGAGCATCACTGGAGACTCGGGTACCAGGATATGTCCTTGTGGGTAATCGGAATAAATTGGGCCTTTTCTTTAAATGGCGGACAGAAACAGCATCGATACAAAACGGAAGTTGAACTGAAAACCATGTACCGTTCTGCCAAAACAAATGTAACAAGCTGCACACGCACAGTGCGTTTGGCGACTATTCATTGACTAACGTCAGTTTTTCTTGACCCCAAAGCACTGGTTATATTAGTCTGAGTTCAAGCTCCTCGAAAACTGGTGAAACTACATTCATTCTAGTAATTGGTAACAAAGATCATGTAGGCCAGTTGTGGTCAGTAAAGTTGAAAAAACAGTCAATAAAAGCTAACCAATAGAGCATGCACAGTGGAGCATCATTAGCGAAACAGGCAGATAAGAAAAGATTGCATAAATCAATTTCTTCGTCAAGCTAAAATGTAATAAAAACAGTTTGTATTTTACAAATCACGTACATTTTATTTGAGTACAATCATCATACGGTATAAATTGATGGATTTAGTGGTTGTTATGAGATTTTGAAATGCTTTTATGATGGAATGTACTACCGCGAGGAAGCCATTTTAAGATATTTGTTGGAACATGTGGTAACTAGAAATTCGATTAGATTTTGGCATGGAATTAGCTTGATCTACCATATTGGCTAGTGAACGACTTTTATGTCTGACAAAATGAAGTTATTAAGATGTAATATGTTCACCAGTTCTAACTAAAGTAGGAGTTTTATTTTTTATTTATTTTAGTTAGTGTTATGGGAACAAAGCGCAGACTAATTTAACTTCGACACCAGTCAACCTGTGCACAGTAAATTTAGTTACTTTTCATTGGAGTAGCGGCCTTAGCGAGCTACGAAGGTGCGATCGCAGATTATTTAAAAAATAAATTTGATTTTGAAAAAAAACCTGTATTTTGCTATGAATATTTCACCTAATTTCTTCAGTGATATAGAAATTAGATTTTGGACGTCCTATATATTTCCATGAATATTTCACAGAACGTCTTTAGTGATACAGAAATTAGATTTTGGGGGTCCATTGTCCTCGTTTAGCACCGGGCCCGCACAACCCTAAAACTGCCGCTGTTCATTGACTATCATTTTTATCTGTGGCTTCATTGTGTCTGACAAATCTCTACGCTGTTTTAGGTTGTAGCATTTCAATCTGTTATATCTTGTCGGACTTTTTCGTGACAGAAAAGAAACAAAATGATCTTGTTTGCTCGCGCGTGACGTTCGCTGATCTTTATCTCCATTATATTTTTTATTTGCTACAGATTGCATCAAGATCCCTTGACCTATATATGCAATATGCAATTGTCATATGTTTGCTATTTCCTGATTTCTATCCAGTTTAAATTATTGAAAACTTCAAGCATGGGTAGTACGCAATCCAGCTCTTACGTGGCACACAACACGCATTTGCACGTCTATCCATAAAGTACAAAGACTCTTGAGGGACCATGAGCAAGTCATTTGTTAGGTATATTTAATTTGTTTGCTTTTCTTAATGACTGTGTGTTATGTATATCTGTATTTTATACTTGAACTTGTCCAAAATCAAGTTCACTATGTACCTCAACAGTAACATTTATTTTGTAAACATCATTATACATAGTTAATATTTCTCTATCATTGTGGATTAAATATTCAGATCATTATCAATGGAGGTAAACATGTTTATTTGTGTTTTGAGTATAGGACATCAGATTTCCACTTGGAAATTCCTGATGTTGTTGACAAGTGCGAATGTTTTATAAAGGAGAATGATCTACATTCTGGTTCTATTATTGTGTCATAGCTTTTTATATAGTGTTGTTTACTTGAAATATTGCTCACTCCTGCCCTAATACCTGAAGCAGACTCATTCTTGTTGTTGTGTTAAGTTTTTGATTTGGGTGGTATTAATTCAACAAATTATTATTCACTGGATTACAATATGCTCAATAATATTCTTGGACAGGAACATTAATTTGGAATTATAGTGAATTCAGAAAAGGACATTTTGGATTATATTGTTTGTTAACATCAAAAGAATGATAACACATCACCACAATCCAGGCTACTGGCACATTAGCATATTCGAGACTACATTCACATCAACACATTCAATATCGGAATATATTTGGAATACCACGGGAATTCAATTGGAAATTTATACATTTGGACTTGTGCTAGAACCTTTAAGACTGTTTGGGATTTAATTCACAATACTGTAAGTTCTTTATAAATTTTCACTTTATATTCTTCGGAAATAAATTATTTGTTGAATTTCACAAAACTTGTTGATTTCCACTCGTTTCTGTTACTTAGCTTAAGATCACAGTCGTAACCCGTTATAAACAACGTGTTTTTCACATAGAAAAGGACAAAGTACGAATAACTAACAACAGAAGCCATTGTTTTATTCCATTCTATGATATATTACGTTGCTATTTTCCTCACCTAATTGGTTTTGCATAAAACCATACTTTGGACCTGCAACGGTGAGAACGTAAAAGATACAAGCTCTTAGCAAAATTTTTAATTGTATTATTACATGCCAAGGACCGAGCGAATCAAACACCTGTATTGCATAGTTTTCCCCCATTTCTAAGGACCACAAGACAACAGTCGATGTTAACCGAAACATTCTTTAATGTCCAAATACTACATTCAACTAATGACCACAAAGCACGAAACTCAAATAATTTACATTTGCATGGTCTTTCTTGTTTCACATTGGTATGATTCCTCTGTAAGCCTATCTGGGCTGAATGCAATACAAAACAGGACCCAATCAACCAATACAAAGAATTGTTCCTATTTCAAATTACTAAGCACGTATACCTAAAAATATTCTGACACTTCACATATGTTAAGAAGTTAGGGACGTCCCATTTACTGAACTAGTCCATGTTGTCATAAAGTCTTGTGAATGATGCACATTATTTCGTCTGCTCCTAAAAATTGGCTTATTACTCGAGTTGAGAAATATCTTCCCATCATTGATTCTCTATATTCAACAAATGATCACTAAAATCTTTTTTTAAAAAAGCAATAAACAGCGACATAAATAGAAATAGCAAACACCCTAAGTTTATTACAATATCGAACACAGAGACTATACTGCACATAAGAATCAGCCACTCACGTCTCGCATAGTTCGATTCTGATAAAACAATAGCATTACGTTTGTTCTATAGAAATAATGAGTAGATGTTTTTAAACTAATGGTTCAATTGACGACATCAATTTTCTCAAATGCCGAAGTCTCGCCTCCAATGTTTCGAGCAAGCCTCGCTTCCGGGCGACATACAGTTATGGGAGATATGGTCCTATCATTTTCTGCATCGGAAGTACTTTTAGACGTTTCAGAAATAGGAATTATAGGTAATCGCATCAGCAGTGATCTTGAACTTTGCAGAAATGCTAGTCTCTGGTGACGTCTCCATTTGGCTCTTCTGTTTGAAAACCAGACCTAAAAAAGATTATTATGCAGGAGTTATGACCGGTTGGCAGTTATCACAGTCTGGCAGTCATGAAAAGCGGGCAGTTATCACAGTCTGACAGTCATGATATGTTGGCAGTTATCACAGTCTGGCAGTTATGAAAAGCTGGCAGTTATCACAAGCTGGCTGTTATGACGAGAATAATGCAGAACAAATGTTCCGTAAAGCTTAAGATGGGTGTGCCAGATTTTTATTTATTTTAAACTCTGACCAGCTCTTTTGCAAAGACAATAATTTTCTCACAATACATCTAAGTAATGAGTTAAAATGTCGATCAGTTACATTAAAATTGAAAGGCTGTTTGGTATATATTTTATTTAAATTCTGCTTTCAGAGAGCATATTCATATAGCATACGATCATTGGATACAATACGCCTGTCTGTAGGCTGTAGAAACACGGAAAAAGATAAGAAGAAAGACATCAACGGGTGATCTTCGCGTAAAGAAAATAACTAGCTTCTGTAAATATTAGTCATGGTAGTAAATTGTAGTGATTATCTTTAGTTGAAATTTCGTACGTGTATAGATTGTATTTTAAGAGTTTAAGAACGTATAGTTGCATAGGATCTACAAATAGATGCTTACTTACGTATTTAAAGTTAGTAATAATAAAAATATTATTGAATCTGTTGACAAGTCTCCGGTTGTTTTCCATTGGACAGGTAGGTCAGGATGGTTCTTAGAAGAATTAAGTTATTTCCTACTGGATTGGTTAAATGATGTGAGTTGTTTTGCGATGATGGAATTTGCAAATTGTCCTTTCGCATGTATATAAGTAGCTAGGACTCGACAATTTTCTCATTCTTATGTCTTGTGTTCTTGTTGTAACATCAATTCTACAGACGCATTTTATATTTTATTTAGATATTATTTGTTTGGATTATTCAGTGGAAATAAAAAAAAATGCTCATTATACTATAATATTATTCTGGGACTAATATGCATTATTCAAAGGAGTTCTGGAAAACACCATTTTGACACGTCAGGACTGTTGGCGGATCAGTATAATCGTGGATCTGAAATTTATACGGCACTTCTCATTCTTTTGGACATTAATAGAACTTTTTCATGGTTGTTTTGAATTCAATTCATAATACTGTAAGTTCCTCTTAAATTTTCAGATTTTGAACTTTGATAATTAAACTGTTTGTTGCGTTTTACAACACTTGTTGGTTTTGCTTCTTTCTGTTGCTTAGTCTTTGACCATAGAGTCGTAATATCAAGCTGACCCATACAGCTCATTTCAGTCCCAAGTGTTTCGTGCCTCACCGGTAATTCGCCGACGTTTTCTAACATGAAACGATTCTGTTAACTTTTTGTGTTGTCAGGAAGGTAAGTTACCTTCCAGAAACAGTCTCCAAGGCAAATCGGGAAGCAACAACAATAAAAAGAAAAGGTTTTGCAAAATAACACTGATGAACAAAATTTGATCTATATTAGTACAGTCAATTTTTTTTTTCCAGCCGAGTAATGTAAATAAATAGCGGCGCGGCAAAATGTGGTGTTGTGTAGTGTGGTGTACAGTGCGATAATGTGTTGTGTGGTGTTCCATGGCGTAGCACTGAGTTATCAGTTGTGGTGTTGTGCACTAGAGATGACCTGAACTCTAGCCTCTGATAGTGAAGTTTTGTTGGCGAGCTCCTCACGTATGTTGACACCAGGATAGTGGTTGTGCTCGAACTCGCGTTCCAGTAACTCAAGCTGATACTGTGTGAAAGTAGTCCGATTCCTGCGCATTTTGGGCACGTCTTCTGTCGTGTTGGAGGGTGGGATTAGAACAGGCGCTGATGAGACTAAAACAAAGAAGAATATTTAAATCGTGAGAAATCTATCTATCTATCTATCTATCTATCTATCTATCTATCTATCTATCTATCTATCTATCTATCTGGCTGGCTGGCTGGCTAACTGTTTACACGCATACTTGTGTACATATATAAATCATTAAATAAACGTACCAAACACACAAATGAGAAAGTATATAAAGCAAACTGAAGAATAGATAGGCAGGCATACAGTCAAACAGACAGACAGGTAAACAAGAAAGCAAGCGATGTTAAAGCTGAACAAAAATAGGGAAATAGATTCCTTTTAAAATCCAGAAAATATATCAAATCATGGGAAAATAAATTATACATGAAGTCATATTGACTTCTTTAAACAACATAGTTGTACATAATATTGAGACCGCTCTGGTGGCCTAAGTGGTTAGAGAGTCCCCCTCGGATGCGGGAGGTCGCGGGGTCGAACCCCGGCCGAATCATACCAAAGACTTATAAAAATGATACTAACAGCTGCCTCGCTTGGCGCTCAGCATTAAGTGGTTAGAGTTAGAACTGGTCGGCCGTATCTTAGGATAATGTGACTGGGTGGGCATGATGCTACATGTCTGCGCATAAACTGCCACACGGCAGACATCGTGACGATATAACTGAAAAATTGTTAAGCTACGTTAAAAATCCAAATCACACACACACACACACACACACACACACACACACACACACACACACACACATTATTGACCTCTGCGGACTTCTTCTGGAATTATGCTTTCTCTCGTCTCTCTCGTCCTCTCAGTAGTTTCCTGACTTCGAAGTCTGTCTAATGTAGGTGTCAAATACCAGAGGTGAGGGTACAGGGACAGCATTGACCCAGAAGCAAGTTTCGAATAATCCGCGGCTGCTCTCTCCGCAGCTCTGTTCCGTAATATACGGTTTATGGAACTGACGCTGGGCACGTTGCTGTTACTGCAAACTCCTGAAAACCAGGAAACAAATTAATAAATCGATGAATGCGACAAATTCATCTGTAATTGTTAAATTGCAAATGTGTTTTAAACTGCCATTACCATTCTTAAAGTGGCAAAATTTATAGAGTGAGCGTTGGTTCCTAGCACGGATTATTAGAATAAACCTGATGGTGACACCTACAATGGGTTCGAGAGGCATTGTGGAATGTGCTTTAACTTTGTAGCTAAAACAATCAAATTAAAATCAGATCTTCACTGTCCTACGTGAAGATCTGACATCGACCGGTAACGAGTCATGTTCTGGTGACATGTTATTATCATAGTCGCTAATTTTATCAGATAATCAGATGAAGTCCTATATCTTGACGCCTGGATACTGAGCAGTATGGCTGTAGAGTGTGCACTCTACAGATATTATCAATTTATGAGAGAGTCACATGTATAAGGTAAAGTTGTTGACATTTGCAACGTGCACAATGGAGAGAATGTTGGCATACTTCTATGTTACTCTCATGTACTGTGGATAAAATTTCATTGGATATTGTATTTATGGACATTATACATGATCTAAGCACACAGCTAAATAAGTTTACTGCTCCCTTGTTCTCAATAAATCAGAATGAATTAATCTAACTTGCACTATCTTTAGCAGTTATTATGATAGGAAAAACGAATTTTGCCAGACAATACCAGATTCTGAAATTGCAATGAATTGATTACACAATTATAAAATGTAAAAAAAAAAGTTATCGGCTCTTTTCTTTTTAGAATTTACCTCTGAAGTTCAGAAAGTGAAATTGACCATGCGGAGCTGGCAGAGTTTTGATAGATGCACATCCGAAGTAAAGCCAAGCTGTATACTCCATAACCCATTTTACACCCATCAATCATACATCAAAATATTAACTAAAAGTTCTTTTAACAAAACCTAAGATAAAACAAGGTCTTTTATAAAATAGCCATTATAACCAGTGAGGAAAATTGGGGAAATTCTTTATCGTGAAATTTCTAACCTTATGCAAAATACGAAACTGCAGTGAGCCACCAGAGCATCAATGTGTGCCGAACGGTTTGATTCATTGTCAGATTTCCGAAGGCTGCATTTCCATTGCCTAATTGAAAGGTCGCCAGAACATGACCCCTAATCGGTCGCTGTTAGATCTTTACGTAGGACAGAGGAGATCTGATTTTAACCAGATTGCAGTGTAAGCGTTGTTCACTGAATATCGCCAGTAGCTTGAGTAAAATTGGTGAACGATGTTGCCTTTTATTTATCAAATATTCGTTCTTTGTTCTTTTTATAAATGATAGCTTTTTCATTATATGCCTTTATGAAAAATTATCGAGGGGTAATTATCAGAAAGGCAGATATTTTAAAATGGAACGAAAACGTTTTCCATCTAGGACATCAAGGCAGATAGTACAGCGCATATAAGAGTTTCGTTTCGCGAAATAAATTGTTTAATTGAACATTAATTTAGCTCAACGTGTTTTTTAATAAACATAATTTTTAAAAAATTATTGCATACCTTCAGCTAACAGTTTGTCTCGAATCTCCCAGGCAAAAATTGTTGGATTTTCTATCTTGAAGTCCTCAATTTTTGCTACGACGCTAGGTGTCGCCACTTTTGGTTTGCTGCCACCAATTGAACTACGCCTATGCTGCATCACGGGATCGTATAATTTACCTACAACATTGTGAGATTTTAAATCTACAGTAAACTAATTTCATAACCTGTGCGTTCATTGGTGCATGATCCCGATCCGTAGTAACTTAATCGAGAACTTTCGATAAAATACAGTCTTTGATTGATCCTATTGGTAGACCACCGACCAATCATATCGTTAGCCACGTGCTAATCATTGCGGAAATAGTCCGATTCTGGTTATGTCAGAACAATGACGATAACGAACTCGAGACCTTGGTAGTTTTCACTCCATGACATATATATAAATTCATATAGTTTTCATGTGGCCTTACAGCTCTCAAGTTTGGCGTATACTTACCATTGATACTGAAGGATACACGCAGTTATCTTCCTTTAAATGACAATCATAGATTTTAGACAGTTAAGAACTATTATTGTCAATATGTCAATTGGTTGAATCCGCAAACTTCACTTGTTTAGCACGAGTAGTTTCCTATTTGTTGCTAATTTAAAATTCCCATAGGCCGCTAGTCTATCTTATCCCGAGCAGCGTGTAACCATTGTGCCAAGCTTGTCTGACTTGGTGCCCTATGGTTAGACACCTAACCAGTTTACACTACATATTACACATAAATTCATTGTTTAAAAGCTTCCTGTTTATACGAATTGCGTGAAATTTTCTCTATAAGAAGGATATAATTCTCGAATTAATTGGTAATATTTTTTAAAGAAAAGATATGCTTTATTTTATTTTTGTTATTATTTAGTTTTGCTATAGAAAATTCAATGCGATATAAAGTAAAGTAAGCGTGACTGTTATTTCTAGCGATTTGTCCCTTTTACAGTGCTGACGTAGTTAAAGTGAAAAATAGTCAAGTTTGATAAGATAAATTAAAGCACTAACCCCATAATCTGTCAGGATTGACGTTGGCAGAAATGGAACAGTGTGGACTGCATAACTGGTTGGGCGAGTAAGGCAGGAACGACATGGTCGTGAAATTCGATTGTGCTACGTCAAGAAACCGGGATGGATAATTAATGCTTCGTTCAATGTTCATTTGTCAGCGTTATCCAGCTTTATCTATAATAATAATAATAATAATAATAATAATAATAATAATAATAATAATAATAATAATAATAATAATAACAACAACAACAACAACAACAACAACGATAATAATAATAATAATAATAATAATAATAATAATAATAATAATAATAATAATAATAATAATGATGATGATGATGATGATGATAATAATAATAATAATAATAATAATAATAATAATAATAATAATAATAATATACTCATCATCATCATAAAAAGAGAGAAAAGAAGATGATAGTGACGATGATGACGATGATCTTGAAGATAATGATGGTATCTCTGCTACTATTGCAACGATAACTGATAATAATAATAATAATAATAATAATAATAATAATAATAATAATAATAATAATAATAATAGAAAGAAGAAGAAGACGACAAAGAAGGAAATTGGAATGAAGGAGGAAGGTGTTGCTGATAAGGACAACGTCGATGGTGGCTGCAGCGATAATGATGCTGATGATGAAGACAACTATCATCGTGATGTAGTAAAGCACATTACTGCTTCGAACCCTAGAGGACACCACGCATGGTAGATGCAAATGCCATTTACACTGAACTTAATGATGCGTGTACGCTTGAGGTCTCCAATCCACACAATTCCGTTATCTCGGTTCCATCTCTTATTCACTTTGTCGCCTCAGATTTTACCAGCAGAAGAAACAATGACATCCATGCAGACGAAGACGAACTTTGCGGTTGATCACAAATTATTTTTTTTCTCCATATTTTGCCGAAAAGAATAAGATATAAGACAAAGGGATCAAACAAAATAAATAACAAAAGAAAGAATGCTTGTAATTACATTATTCTTCAGCCGACCAGACCCATCAAACAGTCCATCATACTCATCAAACAGTCCATCATAACCATCAAACAGTCCATCAGACCCATCAAACCCCCCCCCCCCCCGTCGGTTGTTTTCTTCTGGTTTTATCCTTTTCTCCACCTCGAAGACTATATATAATACGCTGATATTTGAACCAAGCAGAACACATTACTATATAATTACTATATAATTGAGGGTACTAATGTCACACAGACAGGTTGAGTGCTTGCACGGATTTCTCAGGTTTCCTTTGTAGATACGGATATAGGTGTGAATAATCCAAAGTACAGTAAGTATTTTCGAAGCATTTATATTGTTGAATTTTTTCACCTTGCATACCTTTGCTTCAAAATATTTCTTTATTGCAACTAATGGATGAGTTGTGGGAAATACAATGAAAATGATATTTACAAGGTGATCTGTCATTTTATTTTTTACGCTTTCTTGATAAGTTCCAGTAAATACTGATTTCCTTCTCAATTTATTGCTAAAGTAAAGAACTTTTTTAAGATAGGCGTGGGCACACTACAGATTTGATTTACCAGTAATTTTGACATTAAAAAATTTAGGGTATACCAGTGTGACCTCAGAAAGCAACGAGCTCCGTTAAAGTCACATATTTATCTATAATAATAATAATAATAATAATAATAATAATAATAATAATAATAATAATAATAACAATAACAACAACAACAATAATATTTATTATTATTATTATTATTATTATTATTATTATTATTATTATTATTATTATTCACAATTCTACATATTTTCATTAATTGTTCATGTGATGTGTGCTTGTAAGAGGATATATAAAAGCCCAGACTTTTAGACGAACCCAAGTGTAAATAAATAAATAAATAAATAAATAAATAAACTATCGGTATATTCATCTGCAAATAGCTGTCAATGCCCATCGAGCGATTTTTATTTTATTTCTTAACAAATTCACGCAATCGTCAATTGGTGGATTTTTCATGCAAGAGTAATTGGTGTGTCTTCCAATAACTAATGGAGGTATTTAAAAACCAACAAAATAAATAAACGAACAATAAATGAATGAATTAAATTAAATTAAGAGGGAAGAGTAAGGAGACAAAGGAAGAATGAAAAACAAATTAATAATTCATAGATTCGCCCTATTTACTATCCCTTTATTTTATTATGGAAAACAAGACTACAAATTTGGTATGGATGTCGGAATCAAATTATTTATTTACAGTATAAAAAAAAAAAAATTAGTTTCCATGGCTTTTAAAAATCCCAGACTGATTAATTTAGTGTTAATACATTAAATTTATTTATCCCATTTGTTGTATATTGGATTATGATAAGCCGTGTAAAAATAAACATATTCCACAACGATTAATCTCAGTTAATGATAAATATAATATAGATTGGGGAAAAAATAAAGAGAGAACGAATGAAAGGAAGAGTAAATGAATTAAAGAAAAGGCAGGTGATTATCCTAACTATACACAATGATAAACTTAAGTACTTGGCAAATAGCGAGATCACATTTTTTTGTAATACTATTGTTTTAAATCGTGTCGTATATTACTGTTGGTCAAGCGAGAGAGATCCTATCTTATTTAATACTTTTATTTTGTGATCGTGTTGTATACTACTATTTGTCAAGTGAGAGATATTTTTAAAACTTGCTTTTCTTTTATAAGCGACTAAAATGATTTTAGAAATACAATAGTGGCTAGCATGTGTTCAAATGTTCTAGACTAAGCGTAAAAGTTTAAATAGGAAAACTCCATGTGTTATATTTAGAGAAAGATAATTTAATATCAGATTATCATCTGTGTGTTAAATACTGATATTACCCTGTCATATACTAATTTATAAATATTACTAACTCAGATAAATAATTTTCCACAATTACCGTTGATATGTAACATATTTATTACAGCGTTTCTTTTATAACATTCATTTAATTTAAACGGTTAATAAAATTTCCTATTGTATCGGGTGATCGACTGTGTGCAAAATATCTGCTTGAAACAATAAGATAAATAAGTATATACAAATAAGTATATATAAATAAGTATATACAAATAGAGTCGTGTTGATGTAAGACTTAGATAAATATTAAATAAGGCAAATAAGAAACGTTAGCAAGCGACAGCAGATAAAAGTATACATGTATGTAGATTAATTGTTTATCTAAATACGTACGTAAGATGAAAGGAAAATTAAATAAATTATATAGATGGGATGTCCACGTTATTTCCTCACTATCTGTGTAGTGCTTTGGGCGGTTCAATTAACCTATTCCCTCTCACTATCTGTATTGTACTTTTTCGGTTCAAATTTTGCAGAATTGTTTAATTCGTCTGACTTAAAATAATGATGGTGTGTTGTATATATCCATATTATCTGAATTAGATTTAAGTTTGTAAGGGTTATTTGGTTATAAAATTTTAAATGCTATTTTTGTCTACGATCTTAGAGTGTGTTCCTTGAAGACGAGACATTCTTGTATAGAGCGTAAATTCATTTCTTAAATTCCAAGGTTGAGTTGAACTATTATCCAGGTAAGCATCACGAGATCTATTTTCAGGACATGAGTTCTTGAAAGGTTATGCTGACCTATTTTCTGATTGTTTAATATTTGATCTTGTCTACTAGTTCTAAGCCTTCAAAAAGAATATGCGTCTTTCATTTGTTTTTTGAAATTATGTATTAACTTTGTATATAAGAGATATTTACTGGAGAATTATTCATTTTTAGAAGATATGCAATTGTGTTTGCTTGAGGGGATTCAATTATTTAATTCAATCATTCTTTGGCTTTACAAAGTGCTTAACTATTCTGATTTTCTAATTATAGCTATTACGAAATTAATGTGAATTTATTTGAAGACATTTTGGGATTATATCATTATGATTCATTCATTCATTGGGAATGCAACTGAAACTGATGTGGATTACTCATGCTTTTGGACTTGGTAAACATTTAGGACTAGGATTTCATTCGCCATACTGTAAGTTATTTTTACTTTTTCACTTTGTATATTGGGAAATAAATTATATTTTAAATTTTCCAAAACTTGTTGGTTTTTGCTCTTTTTTGTTATTTATTTTAAGACCATAAGGTCGTAAATAGGTGAAAGTCTTACATTTTTAAGAAGGTTGTTCCACAAAGTAAAAGTCGAATTGATAAGTGACGTCCTTGATAGTTCTAATAATAAATTTGGAATTTAAAAATTAAATCTATCCCTCCAACTTTAACTTGTTAGATCCACAGTGAGAGATAGGAATCAGTAATAAAGATGAAGGGTGGTGGTGTTTATTGTTCACATCGTCGCATAATACAAATGATCCATAATATCTTGCTTGATTCAAATGTTATATTATATATATATATATATATATA
>JAECUM010012516.1:0-35480 GCA_016617855.1 Megalonaias nervosa | reverse complement strand
AAGGTGTACGGGGCTTGTTCTTGTAACCAGCCTTGCACATGAGGTAAACGGATACTTTTCAGTCGAGTTTTGACAGCACGATACAATTTCTGAACTCCTCCGTCACCTGCGGAATGGGATGGATCGTAGTAAATGCTGCCTAACACCTTCTCCATGTTTTAATAAGTGATCCAATCTTCACTGATGCTACTCTGAATGGGACGAGGGGGTGGTTTAGAAACGGTTTTACGTGTCCGATGTGCCACGGGTGTAGAAGTGGAAGGTAGTGGTGGTAGTAGTGGTGGTGGTAATGGGATGGCTTTGGTCTTCTTTTTTTTTCACTTCTGGTTTCCCTTCTTTCTTTTTCACTTCTGTCGAAGGAGGAGTGGACATCATCTTTTTAACCCAAGCTTTAAGTTCTTCTCGTTGCGGTGTAGGGAAGGGGTCAACAAGGACGCTGCAATCTTACTAGGGATGGGAGCTGCTGACGGTGTTTGAAAGACTTCTCTTGCCTCTTCTTCCTCAGGCAACCGTGGGGCTGACTCTGTCTTGACCACTGAGAGTGGTAATGGTGGTGAACTTTTCATCAAGGCCTTAAAATCTTTCAGAGTGGATTGAGCTGTTTCGTTTAAAGCTTTCTGGTGAAAGAGTTTCAGTCGTTGCAACAACTGACCGTACCGTTGCGATGTTTCCGTTTCTGACAAATCGCTGCGATCCATCAACGATTGCAATTCGTGTTGTAACTGGGACATCTCGGTCAAATGAGGATTGGGAGGTAAATGTGGGGTTCGTTGTTCTTGCCAACGATGGTATTCCGTTCATCGTTTGTAAGGGACTAAAGCTAGTTTTCGTCCTTCCATCAGATTTCAAGGATGACGTCTGAGATCTTTTGACTCCATTGTCCTCTTTTTATCTTCTTGGTCTTTTATCTTGGAATTAGGGCGGGTATAATATGTCCCACTGCACTCCGTATAGGTTTCGCTACATTGGTAATAAGCCCTAACAGGGGTAAAAATCCTCCGCGTTGCACCAACATCTTTTTCTTTTGACGAATGGGTATTTTCTTTTGGACCATTTGGCGAAGAACGTGTCAATGTTTGGCTAAGCAATTTTTCTGATGTTTAGTCAAAGGTATTGTGCCTTTCAAGACGTTCAGACAACATTCGCTCACCGTATCGATGACATCTTCGGAGGCAGTTTGAATGAGTTGTTTTCGCATGGGTGGAGGAGCTTTGGACAGGACAGACAACATGTCCCAATGTTTGACTAAACGAGGAGGCAGTCCTTTCCTTTTCTTTCCTTTGGGGATAGAAGAGGAATGTCTTTTGCGGGGTGACATCTTTGTTGATTCCGGGACACACACCAAAAATACACTAACGTCGATGACTTGTCACACGGTCTTTTATCCTTTTTTGGGGACTATCGCTTCGTCATAAAGGTGACAATGTGTTTTCCAAAATCGCCAAAGAATCCTCCTCTTTGGCGGCTCCTCTTTTTCTTTGGACGAGTGTGTCTTTTCTGGGGGTGACGTCGATGTTTGGCTAAGCGTTTTTTCGCATGACGAGACTGTCTTTTTCTTTTTCCTTTCTGGACAGGAGAACGACGATGAGGTGACATCTTTTGGTGCACAAAAAATACACTGACATCCATGGCTCGACATGCGTCTTTTTATCTTATTTTTTTTTTTGGAGCCTGTCCTTTACCCTTGTGACAAAATTATCG
Source organism: Megalonaias nervosa (assembly GCA_016617855.1). NCBI lineage: Eukaryota > Metazoa > Mollusca > Bivalvia > Unionida > Unionidae > Megalonaias > Megalonaias nervosa. The sequence goes on along the minus strand of JAECUM010012516.1, from coordinate 33,779 downwards.
GCTATCTTATCGAATTCAAGGAAAGGGCCAAAGAAACCTCCCTTTTGGTGGCTTCTCCTTTTCTTTGGACGAGTGTGCCTTTTCAGAGAGTGACGTCGATGTTTGGCTAAGCGTTTCTTAGGATGACGTGACTGTCTTTTTCGTTTTCCTTTTCCGTTTTGAACCAAAGAAGAACGACGATGGTAACGGTGTACACTTCTTGGAGGGGATATCTTTGGGTGTGCAGCAGCACAAAACACTGATCCGTATTGTTTGCCTCAGGTCTTTTTTATACTGGAATGCGTCGCCACTGATTGTCGTTACGTCGTATCAACTTGATGACAGGCAACACACGTCGTGGAAGAGGTCGCAACGGACTAAATCGGGACAGTTCTTGCTTGGACAAATCCAGTAAACTCTGTAACACACCCGTTCTCTCTTGGACTTTGATTTTGGGGGCAGGTACTTTGTGAGCAGCGGCCACAGCCGCTAAAGAGGAAGAGTGTGTCACCGCTGGAGGAGAAGTTTTTGGAGACACTCTCTTGCGAGTAGAAGCTTTTTTCTGTGGACTTTTCTTTTTCTTTTTCTGAGGCTGTGACCTGGTCTTGACACCGTTGCTCTTTTTCTTTTTCTTCTGGGTACGTTTGGGCGTGGCTTTTTTCTTGGGGACGACTTTGGGAGCATTAGGATCCCATTTTAAGAGGGAACGAATGATAACAACTCCTAGAGAACTGCTACCTCCAGGTTTCAAAATGATTTGCTTTTTGGTTTGAGTGTCGATGCGAGGATCGGCTTGTTGCGTCAAGGCGCCTTTGTTTCTCTCAAGAAAAACGTTTGGTTTGATGTGGAATGTGAATGATGCCTTGCAGTAATTGACGTGCTGTCACCGTAAACCATCGTAAGACTTCTTTGAGACTAGCTTCTAAGACACGAGCACGTATTTGTGGATTTTTTTCGCGACTGATACCGTACAAGGCACGAATCAATTTAATGGGAAGATGAGACTGAAGTGACGTCATGTTGACGATGTGTGAGACAGAGTCAAAGTGACCGAGGTTTTTATAGATTTTTTTTGGTGATTGTGATTAAGTCGACGAAGGAGACGTGTACACGACAGGCCCTCCGTCTTGGCACCAGTGGTGAAACAGATGGGTACAAAATCGCAAATAATCGGGAGTGGTGGGTTTTAAATCCACGAGTAAATAAGCGTGTGGGGTTTTGTCAGCCAAGGCGTTCCGAACTGTTTGGCTAAGACTTGTACTTGCGATTTATCTCTAGGGCTTTTAAACAACACCACGTAATGAGCATTGAGACTGATGGTACGATGGGCTTTACTTGTTGAAACAAATTTTGGGTGATGTAAATGACACTGGCATTACGATGATGCCCTTTGCGTGTAAACCAGAGTTTAATTTCTTCTTCGTCTTCTCCTAACATGTCGTCAAAAATAACCAAATGAGTTTGACTAGGGTCAGACACGATCCCGTCGTCCTCGCCAGGAATGCCTTCCACAAAGACGATGGAATCGCCTTGACTTTCTCGCAGAAGGCTGTACGCAGATTGCCACTCTTTGTAACACCACATGATGCGTTGAGGGGGACGATCGATCAAATGATGTTTATGTTCGATCAAACGTTTGACAAATTCGGTTTTGCCTGAACCGCTCGGTCCGGCAATGAGCATGTTAAAAGGGTGGCGAAGATACAAGGCCTCCCAACTAGTCCTATCTACGTGTTCGTCAATGACTTTGAAAGTGGAGGAAGAGGGAGCAGAGACAGTAGAGGTAGCCATAGTAGTAGTGAAAGGAATGTCACTTTTGACACGAAGACAGACAAGACAAGAGTTTTTATACTTTTTTCAGGAAACGTTTATTGTCATCTTTAAAAGTGAACAACACGAAAGACAAAAATACATAAAAGCTAAATGGCTAAGTACATGAATAAAAGAAACATCAAAACGATCATAGTGGAATATAAACAAGTCTCTGTACAACATTTGTGATGATCAAGAGGTGAAATCGTAGGGGTACTGTGTAATGTTCTGAGACTCTACTCTCCTTGGCACAATCACACAAGAGTCCTCCCGGAATGGTCTTTCAGGGATGTCGATCACGGTCCTGTCCTGTAGAGAGTGGTTTTCCTCGGTCACGACTTCTTCTTCTTCTTCTTCTAGCACTGTCACTAACACTGGTTTAAAAGTTACTTTTTTCATGGAACGTTTTAATTTTTTAGGATTACAAATCTTGGGCATAGTGTGCCACTTCTTTTGTCCATGCCTCAAACCCCCAACTTTTCCAGTCACGTACATCTTTCCAGTGAGGGTGTAAGTCACAAGCTACACACACGTCGTCCTACACATCTTCAGTGCCTAAAAGTTGACGAATCTTGTTTTCCCGTAGAGGCTGAGAAGTATCAAGATGAAAGCGCAAAGCTTTGAGCAGAATGAGTCTCTCGTGTACATTTAAAGGGACCACTTTCATGTTTTTTGGAGTGGTAGGTACTGTTCGTAAAGAGTCCACAAGAAATCAGCTGGTAAACGAAATCCCAAAAAGCAAGCCACTAAGACACACACTACACGTCGACCCCAATTCAATGGACACAGTTCTCGTAATAGGTGTTGGTAATCCTCTGCCGTTTCAACAGTGTCATTGATTTCCTTCCACGGAATCTGTTGTATCACGAATGATAAAGGTCTTGGCATAGTAGTCTGTTTTTATATCTCTTTTCCCTTACCTCAATCACTTCTAGAACGAAAATAATGAACGTAATGAGTAATTTCTGATCACTGCTATTCCAGGAAACGGTCAAGAATGTCAATAAAATCTTTAAATGTAAATGGCTTAAAGCGAAATAGTAGAACGAACGCACCCTTGATCCAGAGAAATCGGCAAGTTCCTGCCAAATGTCCTTGTAGATCTTCTCTTGCAATTCTGTTGGTAATGTTTGAAGATTATTTTCTACATGGGGTTTAAATACTTGTCTAGGGGTTGTCCAATATTTGACTCCTAGCCCCGTAGCTAGTTTCTTACACGACATGGTAGGCCCACTTCAATGACGAGGTGCCACTAAAGGTAGGTAGTGACAATCTGGAGACCATCGAGCATGTTCCAGGTAAGCGCAATCTTTCTTCTCCCACGCGTGAAGTGACACACCACAACTGAAGCACTTGACTTTATCCCATTCGCCCAAGTTGATAAATCCAGCTCTAACTAATTCTTCGGGGGTAGGTCCTCCCAGATATTTTGGCCATTTTCCTTGGAAGGTTTGCAATCGACTTTCAAGGTCACAGTAGTCTGGCAAACGCACAGGGAACGAATATTCGTCTTTCACAGGTTCATTTCGATGAGGGTACGGTGAAATATGTAGGAGTTTGCTCAGTTTGGGATGACATCCGTAGGGTGGTAGCCGTCCATGATGACATCCACCATGAAAACCAGTAATGTGAAAAGGTGTGCGATAACGAGTGGCATCACTTTTGCATCCATCAGGTTTGACACGCACAGCATCACTTTCCATGGTAGGTATGGTAGTAGTAGCTATAGCAAAGTTCCCATCATGATGTGGTACTGAATCGCTAAGGTCATAGCGTACGGCATCCCTGCCATCGCAAGGCACAGCATCGGACTCGAGTTTACTCTTGCTAGATACTTGATGTGTGAAAGGATTCATTTTTTCTCGCTTGGCGTTTGTAGTCACAATGAACTATCAGTCTTGAATGTTGTCCCTTTTATATGCTCGCCAATATCAGTGTGAATGTAGGGTAAAGTAAAGTGATTGGGAAGCCGTACTCGCTTCTGGTACACGATTTGATAGACTTTTTCCAAGGGTCGGCTAAAGATTTGGTGTGTGGGTAAACGTACAATCTTGTGCGGTTCATGGGTGGTCACTTTAAAATTTCCATTCTCTCCAGACTGCAAGGCTTCTTTCAAGACACCAAAGTTTACCAGTTGACTGGTGCGAAAATTGAGAGTCAATCCTTTCACTTTGCACTCCGTGTACACTTTTCCTTGCGGGTTACGGTATTAGTAGCCGTAATTTTTGGGACCGCCACTTGCAAAACTTAGAATCTTGCCTTCGGGATGTTCGTCCGTCCAGGCTCCTAAACGGTCTCCTTCGATGATAGGGTGAGGTTGACCCAGGCGATCGATGTAGATGCAACTGTCCGTGTCAAAATACAGCACACGATCTTCTAATAGTTCTAAAGCTTCGTACAGCTTTAAGCGAGCATGGGCTGTCACGTAAGCCGCAATGATGACATTTCCAAATTCGTCGACTTCTACAAAGTCAAGTTCTTCTACGTAATTGACTAAGATCAAGTCCTCACGAAGGACATCTACGTGTTTCATGTATTTGGTTTTGTCATGAATCATCTGAAAGTAGCGGGAAGGTTTTGTCAAAGACTCTGTCTTGGGTAAACACAGTCGTTGTGCCATTTTGCCCCACAAACAATTTAACATCACTTTGGCAAACGAACGCCTTCCTTCGTTTTTATCCACGTGGTCTAAAGTGATGCCTTTCTGCTCCCAGTATTTCTCTTTGAATTTCTTTTGGTCTTAAGGAGTGTGACAGCAGGAAGGATAGCCACTAGCTTCTTGTTTCAGTTTCAAAAAGGCATTCACGCAGTCTGCAAAAATGCCTTTCCGAGTCTCGTCGCCCTTGTGGTATTTTTCTGTCTTGGGAAAGTGGTAAATTTCGTACACTTCTAACTGTTGGTATCCCAAGCCCAGAGCTTTAAACAATTCCACGCTGACCCACGTTCCCGTCAAGGCGCGTTCTTCCTGAGTGTGGTGACAAGGTTGGTCTTGGTTGCACGTTTCGGCACAAGTACGGCACAAGGAAAACATCAGTTGTCCTTGGCAATGATGTGGTAAAACGGGATGGTACAAGTACGTGGGAGGCAAGACTTTACATTTGATCAATCCTTCGTATTGGCGAATATTGTCCACGTCAATGTGTTCCGTCAGCAATTGTGGGTGCCCTGCGGAAAAGTGACAATATTTGCACACGTACGGATACAGAGAACACACGTCCAAGTATTCGATTTCCTCTCCTTTCTCTTGGTCGGCTTGGTACAGCAAACAGGTAGCATTCGTCCGTCCTCCGTACAAAATGTCCCTTGGGTTTAGTGGGTCCACCAGCTTGTAACTTTCCACGATGCGCTTAAACTCGGGATCGGTTTTCAATCGCTGATCGTACTCGTGTTCCCACATTTCTACCACTTGGTATCCTTGCTGTTCTAACTTCAAGCACCGCTGACAATTGGCCTGGTACAAGTCTTCCATGGTCCGTTGTAAAAACTGATTTTTAGTGTTACGTTGAGGGTAGCAGATGGGACATCCGTGAAATAAGCACCCGTTAAACTCGTACACGAGTTGAGGGTTTTCTAAGTCCCAGCCATCTACCGAATACCTTCCGATGGTCTTTTCGCCTCCTCCGTTGCGAGCGTGTTGGATCCATTTGTCTTCCTTGTCACACAAGTAATGTAACAAGCGTAGGGCTTTGACCGAATATTGACGTTTGACAAAATTGATTGTTTGAGGACTGATGACAGCTAGGGTGTTCTCGGGCATGAATCGTTGGCGGTACACTAAGGAACGCGCTTTGGCAATGGTGCAGGCTTCTTTCAAAGGGTCGATCCCACCGTGTTCCATGAACAGTTCTCGAAATTTTCCACAGCAACGCCGTAAAATGTCCACGTCGGAACGACAATATTTTAACATTTCTTCCTGAAAGTAGAAGGGGTCCGAAGCGTGAGTCTGGTACCAAGCGTAGAAAGCTTCTCGTTGTTCGGTACACATGTTGTCGGAGTCGTAGTAGTGAGCCTCAGGCAAATGAGGTAGAACGGCATGTTGATTGGCGTCGGTATTGAAAAAGTGTGGAAAATAGCCTTTGTCCATTTTTGTCATTCCAAACGTTTTAGGCATGCGGCTCAAAGGCATGGCCAAGTTACTCATCGAATCTTTAAACTGCACTTGACCCACTTGCATGGAAATGATTTTGGCTCCGTTCAAAGTCACTTTCGGACGTTCGGTATTTTGTTCCGTATAGTATCTTAACAGAAACTGTCCGTCGTATCCCGAGAAATTGTGAGCCATCACCGTGGCATAGCGATGACAATCTCCGTAACGTTCGATGTCTTCTTGACTCCCCGTCTCGTCGATAGGGTTTAAAATCCATTGGGCGAAATCGGCTAGTGTGTTCGGTCCCCGAAAGATTTTTTCACGTCCTCCAGGAATCTTGCTACAGTGAGGGCAATGAGTCAAGATAGGTTCTTGGATGCACTTCTCGCAAGCTCGGTGAGCCACGCAGAAATTAGGAATGAGAATGCCAGTCTCTTGCATGCATTCGAAATCGAAAAAGATGAAATGGCCTTTCTTCTGGTCATTATCTTCTTCTTCTTCATGTTTGGATTGGTATTTTTGAATCTAGCATTGGTGTTCCAAGTCCACGACTTGGTGACAAATGTGACATCGCTTCTTTCCTGAACATACGTGCGCTTTGGTACAATTGGTACGTATGCCTTGCCCACAAGTAGGGCACAATCTCAGGAGTTGACAAGCACATTTCCGCTGTGAACCTTGCGTCTTTAGATGTTGTTGGTAACAAGTTGGACTGACAAACGTGCGCTGACAAGCAGGGTAATGCACTCGTTCTTGTCCTTCGTCCAGACAGGGCTTAGAGGCTGAACATCCCTCACATTTCGATCCGCAATGCTTGTGTTGCTCTCGATTGTTATAGCCTTTGTCACATTTCTCACAGTAATAACTGTATGACAGGAATGCAGTGATACTAGTGATGGCATCGAAATGTTCATCGTGATGATAGACGTGAATGTAGTTTCCGTCTTTGAAATTTTAGCCTCGAAACTATAGCGGTCCGCGCACTTCTTGAGGGTGCACTTTCAAGGTGTAGCGTGGAGCCAAGACGTCTTGCAACTTTTGCATTTCAGGAATGCCACAGGGTGTGTCTTTAGATATCCCCGCTTGCTGTAACAGGAGTTCTGCTTCTCTTTGTTGTTTGGTTCGATTCGATCGTCGAATAGTTTTCCAGACTCTTTTCCATTCTACCGTGTCGTTCTTGTCGGCATACGTTCGTCCCACCACGATGGCACGGGCTAAACACATCTGGTCTTGAGGGTTGTTAATTTGAACGATGCTGCGCTTGATGCTGCGAAGATTGTCTACCAAGATCACCTTTCTGCCAAGTCCTGTCCCTTGGGGAAGAGACACGTGGGTCATGAACAGTGTCGCTTTTCCGTCGGTGATGTGAAACTTGTCTTTGGATTGTTGTACGTGTTGAATCTTGTCCATAACATTAGAAGGTGTCAATTCTGCTGGGCTGCTAAACTCGATCCAAACTGGGGACTTCAAACTGTCGTGATGAATAGAAAGTCTCAAGCGATCGTCTTCTTTGGCTTGTCATTGTCGTTTCAGTGTAGTTAACAAAGAATCCCACACATCGGTGATGATCCCTTCTGCTTTCTCCAACGGTACGTCGGACTTGAAATCTTTAAACTTCACCGCGTACGTGTAGGCCGTAGTTCTAAATTTTCTGGAGGAACATTTGTCCGTCTCTCGAATGTGGTAGTACTTTTCAGGGTTTACTGGTGGTGATGGACTTTGGTTTGGTGTAGACTCTCTGGGCTTAGATTCTGGTTCACTCATCTCATCTTCAAAATCGCTGGCATGAATTTGAGCCAAGACTTCAGCTACTGTGGGAGGCGATAAATCACGTTTCTGCCTCTTACTTTCTTCTCCTTTTTTTACGAAATGATGCGATCGTTTCATCTTGACTGCAAGAAGTCAAATGACTACGTTTGAAACGCCATGGACCCCTATATATCCATGTTAGGCTTAGTGCATATATAAAGGGCTGGTGACTTCCCTCTCAGTATTCGTTTCGCTCTCAAGCCGATCAGCACGATGGAAGAACCCACACAGATCGAACTTCTGATTAGAGCTTTGCGAGGTGTCATACGAAAGTTTTCTTCAGACAAGCTGACGGACTACTCTCCCTCCTTTCGAGATAAAAGTCAAGATACTTGCTGTATCTGTCAGTAGAAAGGGCATTGGGCTACAGAATGTCCAGATTGTCATAAAAGCAAGACCAGTGTCAGAAGAGACAAAAGTCAAGATACTTGTTATCATTGTAAAGAGAAAGGACATTGGTCTTCAGATTGCACTAAGAAACAACAGGAACAGGAGGAGAAAGAAGAAGAAGAGGTGCCCTCGGCAAAGAAAGAACCCCGTCACGTTCAAAAAGAGAAGACAGAAAAGAAAAGAAGACGAGAAAAATGTGAGAAAGAAGAAGAAGAGGAGGAAAAAAGTGTAAAAGTGAAGAAATTGAAAAAACATAGACAGTGAAAGAAAAAAGACACAGAAGAAGTATATGAACTTTTTAAAAGTGTTGTGTTGTGTTATGTTGTGATATTGAATTGTAAAAAATTTGTACCAGAATAGACCAGACTGAAAAAACGTAAGTGTCTCTTGGTTTTGATTGTTTAGAATAATAAGGACCTACACTCATACACTCACAACACGTACATCATAGGGTTAAACAAGGGATTTTGAGTTTTAATTGATTTTGGCAAAATGAATAGTCTCTCATTTCGAAAGAAGTGAGTGGCCCTGAAAAGGACCGTTGGGTGTTTGTTTTTTTCTTAGAACAAACTCAGGAACGAGAAGCAATCCGCTTTAACTGCCTTAAGCCTTTGCCACGGCCAAGGCCTACTTCTGGACTTGCTCCTGTCAATGATTTAGTAGAAATCACTAGGGATGGTATCTCTGGTGTAGTAACAGGGTTAGGCTGTTTGGCTCGGGAAGGTCTTTTTCTCTTGGGTCGTAATAAAGAAGTCTGATACATTTGTTTCAGACTTCTTAACTCGGCCAAAATGTCCAAGAGTACCGTTACCGTTTGACTTTCACTGTTCTCCTTCTCTCCTAGCCTTTGTTTCTTCTCTACTGCTTCTTCTTCCTGTCGTTTCCTTCTTGCCTCTTCTTCTCGCTGTTGCTGTTCAAGGAGAAATGCTTGTTCTGCCTCTTTCTGTTGCTGTAAAAATTTCTCCAATTCTTCTTTCTGTCTTTGTTTAAAATCGTCGACGTGTGGTAAAGAAGGAGAAAGTGGCGAAGGTACTGGTACCGGAACAAATTCTTGCGAAGAAGAGAAAAAATCTACTAAATCCCAGTTGAAATCAACCTCTTCTGGAAGTAGCGCTGTGTTAACTTTGGTAGCCACTGCTATGCCATCGCTTTTCGTCTCCACAGCCGGTGCACCCCAATTCATTGTCTTCTTAGTTTCCGTCATGTTTCACAAAACAATGTCTCATCGATTCACTGCGCACAGACGCTAGCGCACCTATATGGGGAATGTGACGTCACAGGTAGCTCTCTTCGGATTGGAAGACAGACTCCGCGAAGTGACTGAATTTTGCAACGCGTATTGGGATTGGTGAACAATTTGAATCCGTTTCGATCCGGTCTTCCACTAGAAATAAACGCGGTTCACTTCATTCCCTTCACCTGTTCTCGTCACAAAGATGTGGACCAACGTTGAATCGTCTACTTTCGTATCGTCATTGTTTTTCCGTACGGACTTACCCATGTATGTCAGATCAGCATGGAGAATCGTTAGGATCACCGAGATAAGCATTTGGAAAAGAAGGACTTATGTGGAAAGACAAGGCTGTCTGAAGAGAGTTCTGGTTTATGGACCAGAGGTTAGACGAAGTTTGAGGAAGAGAAGAAGACCTATGCGATGCCCTCTATGTTAACGGAATGGTGTTAACATAACAAACAACGGCCCTTTTCAGGGCCACTCCATTGCCTCGAAAAGATATTAATTCTTTCTTGCCTAAAAAAAATTTTTATTCGATTTTATATTTTGTGTAGATATTTATTCTCTCTTCCCTAATAAATGTGTTTAGTCGATTTTATAATTTGTGTAGGATAGATTGATGTTCATCAATCTATGGGGAAAAAAACGAATATATTAAACATACTCTACTAAAACACGAACGCGACCGATTCGTGTTTGTCTATAGCAATGACACAGGTGGCCTGACGTCACAGTACTACCTTGCTATATTGTTGCCAATGACCAGTACCGTGAAGTCACCCTACCTGTTCCATTCCTCTTGGCGCTATACAGGCCCAGCGTGTTCTAATACAAAATTCCCATTGGAGCTATAGTGCCCCAGGCTGATTTTTGGGGTCTATAAATCGGAGGGCCATAGTGCCCCAGGCTGATTTTCCTTCTTTGGCATGATGAGGGCCCTAGTACCCCTATTCACTACTAACATCAGTTGCTCGTATTTCCAGGCAGTGATACTGTAGCATTTCAAATCATTTAACAACACTTTATTGCAATGAAATTCGTACTTGACAAGTCAATACATTACTCTAATTATCACTCTAATTAAGACAATACCGTAGAATTGTATCAAACATGTGGTCCCTATATGGCAAGGCAACCGAAACGATTGCTTATGTGCCAACATTTCTGAGATTTGATCTCAGTTACATTAGTTATACTCTATAAATTGCAAATGTGATACCGTGTCCGTAATTTATTGTTTTTCACTATGCTTAAAGACCGCAGAAAACTATTTGTTCTTAATATGTACTGATTCTTATTTTTGCTATTTATTCAAAATTGTCGGAACTGTGAAGTATATCCTCATACTGCACTGCGTTATAATGCACAAACGCTACCAAGTTCGTTGTGCTATGCGGATGTATATTCTCACATGAATTTTGTTTCTGGTTTATTTGCATATGGTTGTGTTCGCTGGAATTAACATAAGCGAAGCTTCTTATCTTCAAGTGGTGTCCCCTTTTCATTGTTTAATACATAATAAATTCCAAGGAGGTATCTATTACAACTGAAAATATATTCTTTTTGATATTGAAATTTTAAATAATTCAGTTAGTGTGCCAGTGATGACGTTGTAAAATTACGTCAAAAAGAGTGCTAATGTTGATGACACGCTCAGGCCTGAAACATATATTTATTGTGAAGACGAATACATTCTTCCTTCCTTTCTTTATTTAGTGACTCGAGACCGGTTAACTTTAGAACGAGTCCTACATTGTAAAAGAATGAATACACAACTAATACACTACTACATTTGAATTGAAAGATAGAAAATTGTGCCATATCGACAAGACCATTATACTTGTGTCCTATTCGTACCAGCCACTCCTCACTGCCACCTTCCGTCTTTTTTTTTTTTTTTTTGGAAACACACCACCCACCCACCCCGCCAATAAAAGCAAATTTCTTCTGCTGTCTTAAAGACATTTCCCAAGTATCTTAAGGAGTTCATTGTATGAAAGATGTGATCACGTTGAATGGAGGAATGTAATACCATTCATAGAAAATAGAAAGTATAAGAAAACGCTTATCGTTCTGTTTAATAGTTTTACCAGAGGAAATGCATCTAAATCACTGGAGCCTAACCCTTATGCGTTTGCAATAGTAGTTTTTTGACTTGATCGTTAAAGCTGTTAGGTGAAAAGAAATTCAGCTTGCGTTAAGCAGGGTTCTGCGTACGGTTTGTGCACTAACAACAGTGTAATATAAATGCGAACAGGTAAAAACATTAAGTCCGCTTTTATCCCTAATATTAAACGTGATATGTGGTAATAATGATATAATCGTCGATTCAGCTTTAATCTAGGAATTTATTTTACATTCATAAATATTACTGTGAGGAGCGATTTAAACAAGATAAATTTACAACAGGGTTTTATTTTCGACCCGAAACTGGACAATAGAATCTATAAATGTAGCTAGATTCATAAGTGTAACGCACACTTCAACTGCTGTACCTCTTAGGATGTAACGCTGACTTCAACTACTGTACCTTTTAGGATGTAACGCTGACTTCAACTGCTGTACCTTTTAAGATGTAACGCTGACTTCAACTGCTGTACCTTTTAAGATGTAACGCTGACTTCAACTGCTGTACCTTTTAAGATGTAACGCTGACTTCAGCTGTAACGCTGACTTCAACTGCTATACTTATAATGGATGTTACGTTGACTTCAAATGTGCAGTAATAGATATTTATCTTGCTACTCGTGAAGAGAGATGTTGGAAATCAGGGAGTTTTGCCACTTTATCTGCTTATGATGAGAAACAGAAGTTACATGATACAAAATTAACAGAATACTTGATATGCATCGATGCAGGATAGGAAATATCACGCCGCCATCCTCCACCTCCGAGTGGAAATTTTTGCGCCTCATGAGGCTTTGTGTGGGAATCAAACGTCTGATCTAGAAGATGGAATTTCTTATAAGCACCAATACCTAGTGATGGATTATGATTCTTACAATGCTGAATTAAATATAAGTGTCAAGGTCAACATCACGAATTGTGAACACTGATGCAGCTTTAAAATTGCAAAAGCTCAATGAAAAATTTCGTCAGCTCAATCTAGAGCGCAAAATGTAAAACGTACATTACACTATTCATTGTAAACGTGAAATGACATTGAAAATTTTATCATTGTTGAAATAACAGAGGTTGGGACAGTGGAGATAATGACAGTGCATTGGTACATTGACATAAATGAAGTCTGAACTGGTCACACAAGAAAGTTTTGTCTTATTCCTGTGATTATATACAACAGACAAAAACTTTTCATATAGTTCTAATTTAAACTGTCCGTCCAAATTGATTTTCTTCACAAAGAATATTGGGTAAATGAATTTAAAAAAACAATTACAACAACAGCCTTCTCATCTCGATTCCGTAATGGTCGGACTAAAGAATCGGTCACTGTATTTATTTGCAAAACTTCATGTTTGTGCGACAATACCTTCAACCCCTGCACGCTTGAAGAGGTAAATATATTTTGATTTCTTAATTATTGTGGAAAATGACGATGGAACTCGGAGCGTTTTGCCCGTTGGTGTACACTATGATCGCAGTAAAGGACCGTGTGGTGAAAGACACCAGTCACTGCTGAAAGACCATATCTTTGTTCCACACGCAAAAACACGATCAATCACGTGTATCAGTTTGAGAACACCAAACCAATGAATGCTGGATCTGGGTTCAACATGTATATATTTTTACTAGATCCACTTGTGGGAGAGGTATACAGGTTACTGACTCTTTAATACTTGACTTTACAGGAAACGCACAATTTTCATTTTACATGGACATTCATCACGAAGTACACCATAGTCGCTAGACCATAAGCCAGAATTGCTCGAAGCGGCCAAATGATCCACAATATCAGATATTTCGTTCACAATTACTAAATTGTTGCCCCTGCCTGTCCATGTAATACAAATTTATTTCTTTTAATTGTTCAGATGTGGCATTTTATTATATAACGCCATTTGTTCAAGCAATATTTATAGAAACTAAGTGACACTAAATATTGAGTTCATCAAGGATGTAGGACGAATATGATCGTTACTTGTGTGACCCCAGGAATAAAAACCTTTCTAGTTATGACCTCTATAATAAAGAACTTTCTAGGTATGACCCCTATAATAAAGACATTTCTAGGTATGACCCCTAGAATAAAGACATTTCTAGGTATGACCCCTGGAATAAAGACCTTTCTATGTATGACCCCTAGAATAAATACCGTTATAAGAATTACCCCTAGAATAAAAACCGTTATAAGAACGACCCATAGACTAAAGACCTTTCTAGGTATGACCCCTAGAATAAAGACCGTTATAAGAATGACTCCTAGAATAAAGACCTTTCTAGGTATGGCCCCTAGAATAAAGACCGTTATAAGAACGACCCATAGAATAAAGACCTTTCTAGGCATGACCCCTAGAATAAATACCGTTAAAAGAATGACTCCTAGAATAAAGACCTTTCTAGGTATGACCCCTAGAATAAAGACCGTTATAAGAATGACCCTTAGAATAAAGACCTTTATAAGATTGACCCATAAAATACAGACCGTTATAGGTATGACCCCAAGAATAAATACCGTAATAGGAATGACCCCTAGAAAAGAGACCGTACTGGGTATGACCTATGAAATAAAGACCGTTAAAGGTCATCTAATGTTACGTACGGTTTATCTTAAGAAGATAAGACTTACCTTCTCTACTCACTTTTAAGTCGGGGCCGATTGCAAACAACATAAGCCCTGATCTGCCATGGTATAATGCGCCAGCAGACCAGGGTATATGATGGTTGTTCAGATGATTATTCCTAGCAAACTGCTTAGACTCGGGTCTGCACGCCCATGATGTGGTTCTAGATCTGGGTCTGTGCAGTTCGCAGCTGGATTCATCTTGTAAACGAGTAAATACGGTATATTTCTCAAGCATCGTACAATTTTCATAGGCGAATTAAATCCAAACAATATATTCGGTTTTATGTCTTTTGGGAAGTCCTTATAACAAAGGTATGCGATTTCGTTCTTGGGAGCTCCCTGTTGGACATTATTCCATATGTCAGTGCAGGAATAATCAGTTTGTACATACATAAAAGTTGATTAGTGCAGAGAAAGGAACAGATGAGTCCTTCTCAGGTGACTCTGAATAACGCTTTTTCCACCAGACAGATTGAAATATCATTTAGAACATCAAAGCACGTAAGAAAATGCCATTAAATGACATTAATAGCTCAATTCATCAGTCACCAGTATCTGACTTCTGTAATACAGGTATTTTATCAAGCATTTCTGCATCCAGGGACATGGCATGCATTACCTGATTACCATCATCAGTCAACAATATCTGAATTTTGCAACACAGGTATTTTATCGTGTTGGTCGATAGTCAGGGACTAGATATGCATTTTCTGCTTTTTTTTTTTAAAATGTTATGCAAGACGTGCTGAGGAAATAACAACTATCAATTGCATATGCGTTTGGTAAAACACAGGTTCTCCAGAGACCAATGTACATATAGAGATTAAAACACTCTGGATTCAGAATGGGTCTTTGGTTATATCTAAACACTAAAATAACGGAAAATCCTTGTATTCGTTTTATAGAATTGGTTTTACCTAAACTATTTATTTAAAAGTGCACAATTCAAACAGTCTGGCCTTCTGAAGAAAAAGATTTTTTTAAACTTCATGTTTATTATTAGAATAAACGATCAAACTCTGGAACGTTTATGAATATAGTGGATCATAAATAAATTTCTTTGCTTACGTATATACTCCCTTATAAGTCGATTCCAACAGCAAACAACATAGACCCTGATCTACCGTGGTATTATGCTACAATAGGTCTTGGTCTGTGCAGCTTGCACTTGGACTCGACTTAAAAGAAAGTATGGACGGTGCTCATTTATCCGAAGATTATTGTACAATCATACATATTCGTGGAGATAAAAAAAAATGTTGTTTCCCACTTTTTACACCCTCACCTCTGTACTGTTTTAATGCCGGGTTTTAGTTTTGACTCTATGTTACGTCCCCAAAATATAATTCCTGCATTTCTAATTTTTCAGTATCTAAGAACAGACTATGTTTGCATATGAAAGTGATCGCTTAAACAAAACAATGTCTCCTTCTTTTATTCAATAATTAAGAGTGATCTAGGGTAGAAGTTGGTACCAAACGAAAAAGTCGACCTTACATTTATGTAATGTGTTTAACAATGTTTAAATGTCCCATTTTCACAGAGGAAAAGCCTTGCCAAATGCTGCGAATAATATTTCCCTGACAAAGACTCAAGTACGTACTGGCCTAATCGTTTGTTGGAAAATCTTCATAGCTCTCTCTCTCTCTCTCTCTCTCTCTCTCTCTCTCTTCTAAGACATTATATTATTTTTACAGAAAAGAAAATTATTCAGATAAGAAGTATTTATTAGTTGAATGCTTCGAAATATTTGCTCCAAATTAAAAGAATTCCGTCAATTGTAAACCATTTAGTAAGAAAAGTCGAACGCCATCAGCTTTATTTGAGACGGCAAATTTGTTCGTTTTGCTCGAAAACTTAGAGAGTAACTGTTATGTATATTTAATTTACATTGTTTGTTAGTTTGTTCATTGCATGCCATTGTATGTTGGATTTGGCCTTGTCCAAAACTGAGTTTATATCTGCTTGACCCGAATTGATTTTTTTTATTTTATTTTATTTTATTCTGTTTAACAACTAATACATAGCTAAATTATTCTCTATGTGTATGGGTTTAAAATCAGAATTATTATTAATAGAAATAAGTATGTTTATTTGGGTCTAGGTCTATGTTTTGCAATTTTCTAAGTGTATTTTACAGAACCTAGATTATGGTTTTTATTTTGTAAACATCAACATCATTCTAGAAGGTTATTTTCCATTAGGTAATAGTTGTTACCTTTCAGATTTGTTTCTAAGGTGTGTAAGGGAGACAAAAACATCGGTACATTCCCCTCTATAGTATATATATATATATATATATATATATATATATATATATATATATATACCAGACAAGTGCATCTTCAAGGCGACAAACGTTCATGAGATTTGCTGTGCAGAATATATGATAACCATTAATGCGATATTTGGACCCAAAAGACGTGAGCACCTTTTACTGCGTTTAATTATATATATCACCTGCACACATATTTTGTCTAACATCCCAGGCAGTAATACTGACGTATTTCAAACCATCTTAGAAAAAGTATTTCATTATCAATGAAAATTTTACTTGACTAGTCAATACATTACTTTAATTACCTCTCTAATTAGGAGAATGCCATACAATTATACCAAATATGAGGTGTCTACATACATATGGTAAGGCAACCAAAACGTTTACATATGCACCAACATTTTCGAGATTTAATCTCAACTGAATTATTTATATTCTGTAATTGAAAATGTGAACCGTCTCTGCGATTTATAGTTGTACACGATGCTTAAGACAGCAGACAAATATTGTTTCTTAATATGTTCTCAATTTTTCGTCATTTATTCAGCATTGTTGGATCTGTACAATATTTCCTCATACTGCACTGCATCATAAAAAACAACACGTGCACAACACGCTACCAAGTTCACTCTGCTTTGCGCATGTATATTCTCAGATAGTTTTTGTGTTTGGTTTATTTGCATAAGGTTGTTATCGCTGGAATTAACAGAAATGGAGCTTGTTTACTTCAAATACTGTTTCCTTTTAATTATTTAATAAATAATAAATTGCAAGGAGTTATCTATTACAACTGAATAATTATTCGTTTTTGATATTGCAATTTTAAATAATTCCGTTCGCGTTCCAATGATGACGTTGGAAAATTACGTCAAAAAGAGTGATACGCGCGAGCCTGAAAAATACGTATTTATTGCTAAAGATGAATACATTTTTCCTAACATTCCTTGTTTAGTGACTCGAGACGGGTTAAAGTTAGAACGACACCTGGATTATAAAAGAAAGAGTACATAACTAATATGCTACTACATTTGAATAGAAAAATATGAACTCATGCCATATCAGGTAACCAAGACAATTAAACGCGTGTCTGATTCGTGCCAACCACTCCTCACTCCCATTTCCGTCTTTGTTTAAAAAAAGGAAATATCTTCCGCTGTTTTAAAAACATTTCACAAGCATCATATAAAGAGTTCCTTGTATGAAAGCTCTGATCACTTTGAACAGCCTTGATGGAATATAATACCATTTATAGAAAATAGAATGTATAAGTACCAGCTTATCGTTCTGTTTATGTTTTACCGTAGGAAATGCATCTAAATCACTAGCTACTAGTCCTTCTGCGTTTGCAAAGGTCTCTTCTTGACGTGATTGTTCAAGTTATTAGGTAAAAACATTGGGTTTCTGTACTGAGGACAGAGAAAGATAACTATGAACAAATAAAAACTTCTTGTCCTCTTTTATGACCATTATTAAAGGTCATAGGCGAAAATAATAATATAATCCTCGATTCATCATTGAGCTAGACTTTATTTTCATTCATAAGTATTAATGTGAAGAGGAATTTAAGCAAAATACAATTACAATATCTGGGGATTCGACTGGAAACCGGAAAATATAATCTGTTCACTGCGCTACTTCAATGAGTGTAACCCTGACTTCTGCTGCTGTACCATTTAGGATGTAAATGTGCAGTAATCAAAATTTATATTGATTCTTGTGAAGAGTGATGTTGAAAATCAGGGAGGTTTTGCCACTGTATCTGCTTGCGATGAAAAGCAGCAGTTACATGATATAAAATTAATAGAATCCTTGATATGCATCGATGAAAAGTTGGAAATCCCCCATCCACCGCCTTGGAAATTCTATGCCGGTCACAAGGCTTCGTGTAAGATGCAAACTTCTAATTTCGAAGATAGAGTTGTCTTGTTAGCACCAATACATAGTCAAGAACTATCTTTCTTACAATGCTGAATGAAATATGAGGGTCGAGATCAAAATGTCATATTGTGAACTTGTGCGACATCAAAACAGCAAAACACTAAACATTCAAGCACCTTAAAGTTAGAGCGCATAACGTACGGCGTATATTATTATTCAGTGTAAACGTTGCATGACAGTAAAAGTCTTTTAAACCTTGAAATAACAGCACTTGGTCGGGACAGACGAGGTGAACAGTGTCTGAATGAGTACAATGGCAATGAGGGTACAGGTGACACAATAAAGTAATGTCTTATCCCGATGATTATTCACAACATACAAAAAACTGCCATATAATCCTAAATTCGACTTTGATCAGGAATTTATTTTCCATCACAAAGAATGATGCGTAAATTAATTTCTAAAAACATTACCAAATACTACAACGAATTTTTCTGCTCGTAGCCGGCATGGTAACTACAATGAATTTTTCTGCTCGTAGCCGGCATGGTAGAAGTACATAATAGATCACTGTAGTTAAGTGCAAAATGTCATGTTTGTGGGACAAAAACTTCGACCTCTGCACGCTTGAGGAAGTACATATGCTTCTTTTCATAGTTATTCTGGAACAAAAATGATGATGGAAATCAGGATGTTTTTCCCGTTTGTGTACACTATGATCGCAGGAGAAAGCCCTGTTATGAAAGACACCAGTCACTGCCGAAATATCGTATCTTTGTTCTACACTGGAAAATACAATCAATTAGAAGCAGGAATGTGAGAAAATAAAACGCACGAATCTATCATGACGCTAGATCGGGATTCAAATTGTACGTATATTTATTTAAGCTACTTCCGGGAGAGATATATCACCCTTCAACACATGAAGCGTACTACTTTCATCTTACAGGAACATTCATGATATGGTACACCATACGCCGGAATAGCTAGAAACGGTTAAATGAATGCTACGGTATTATTTGGTTCGTTCAATATTACTTAAATTGATTTCTCTGCTAGTCCACATAATATTTGCTTTTCTTCTCATTGTTCGGATGTGATTTTCATGATTTTAATTATCATCCAATAGAAAACGTTCTGTCCAAACACATATTTATAGAAAGGAATTGCCACTGGATATTGACTGCACAAGGATGTAAGAAGAATATGACCCCTAGATTAAAGAGCCAATAAAGGTCATATAATGTGAAAGTGCGATTCATTTTAAGTTGATTAAGCTTACCATTTGTGCTACACCGCTCCGGTGGCCAAGTGGTTACAGCGTCCGCTTCGGATGCGGGAGGTCGCGGGTTCGAACCTCGGCCGAGTCAAACCAAAGACTTACAAAAAATGGTACTAACAGCTGCCTCGCTTGGCGCTCAGCATTAAGAGGTTAGTGTTAGGACTGGTCAGCCTGGTGTCAGGATAATGTGACTGGGTGGGACATCATGCCACATGTCTGCGGCATGATGCCCCAGTGCTAGACATCACTATAAACTGTCACACTGCAGATATTGTAGCGACATGACTGAAAAATTGTTAAAGCTACGTTAAAAATCTAAATGACACAGACACCATTTGTGTTCACTTATAAGTCGAGTCCAACAGCAGGCAACATAGACCCTGATCTGCATGGCATAATGCACCAGCAGACAAGGGTCTATGTTGTTTGTTCAATTGATTATTGCTTGCACACTGAGTAGACTCAAGTCTCCCGGCGCATGATCCGACGGCAGATCTGGGCCTGTACAGTTCGCAGTTGGACTCATCTTGTAAGCGAATACATACGGTATATTTCTCACACATCTTACGATTTCCCTATGATGGATGAACATTTTGTTCAGTAGATGAGTTAAATAAAACATATATTATGTCTTACGTCTTTTGGGAAGTCCAGATTGCAAAGAAATATGTGATTTTCTTACTTGAGAACACTCTTTTGGACAAAAATCGCATATGTCAGATCCCGAATAATCATTTGTATATACATACAAGTTGATTAGTGCATAAAATGGAATATGATTCTTCCTCAGGTGAAACTGGGGCATGTAAATAACTCTATTTTGGCCAGACAGATTGAAATATCATTTAGAAAATCAAAGCATATAAGAAAATGCCATTTAATTACATTACTAGTTCAGTTCGTCAGTTAACGATATCTAAATTCTACAATACAGGTATTTTATCATGTTGGTCTATAGCCAGTGACTAGATATGCATTTCCTGGTTGTTTTTAATGTCGTGCAAAACGTGCTGAGGAAATGCCAAGTATCAATTGTATATACGCTTCCGGTAAAACGCAGGTTCTCAAGAGAGCAATGAACACAGAGATTAAATAAATTGTGCACTCAGAATGTTTTTGTTTTTATAAAATTTATTTAAAAACTAAAATAACTGAAAATTCTTGTATTCTTTTTAAAGAGCATGTTTTTACCTAAACTATGTATCTTAAAGTGTACAATCCCAATACACTGGGCATGCGTATAAATCAAAATTTAAAAAAAAAAATGTCATATTCACGAACATATTAATGTTGTCTAACCTTCATTAGGTTATCTTTGAACTCATAGTTGTGTTATTGAGTACTAAGGTGGTTTCGTTACATGTTTTACGAAAAAGTCAATCGAGGACTTAATTACAAGTGCACTAGTCTGAATCACCCGCATGGATCTGATTGTCTATGTTGTTAATTTGAAATAATTGAATTTCTGTGTTCTGTATGTTATGTATATGTAGAAAGGTATTTCAGACTAATACGAGCCCTTCTAAATCTCAATCTGGCACAACTTTTAAAAATCAAGCTTCTGATGAGCTTGATAAAAAAAATTCTTGTCTCTTCCTACGTGTACCTATTACACGAAGAAAGGACACGTTATTTCTGATTGCTTCCAATTGAAATATAAGCATCAGAATCGAGACAGACCTATCCCAAATGCTCTTATTTCTAAGAGGTCAAGGTCACGGTCATGTATTGAAAGCAATACTTTTGTTGGGTTTAATAAACCACAGTCTGATTTTGTTATGAAGAATTATGAACCATTCATGTCGAAGGGTTCTTTATCACTCTTGGGTGATTTGGCCAATCATATCCCTATTAAAATTTTACGGGACAAAGGAGCTTCACAGAGTCTTTTATTGTCAGGTACTTTGCCCTTTTCTGAGAAGTCTTGTTCTACTGAGAGTGTTCTTATTCAGGGAGTACAGAGCGGCTTTGTTAATGTTCCTCTCCATTCTGTAAATTTGTCATCAGGCTTAGTCTCAGGTCCCGCGACAGTCGGAAGAGTGTCTTCTTTACCCGTTCATGGCATTCATTTACTTCTAGCAACGACCTAGCTGGAGACAAGGTTGTGGTTAATCCACTTGTAACTGACAAGCCTTGTTTGGATCAGAACGTCGATCCTATTGAAAAAGAATTCCTTGCTTTATACCTAGCTTGTGCAGTTACTAGAGCTATGGCAAAGAAAGCTCTTGAGAATGACGTTGATAAGGAAAATATTCCTTTTGGCTGACACATGTATTGGTCAGGCTTTTGATAAGGCCACTTTCACTCCTTGTTTGAATTAATCAAAAGGTGTTGATCGCAGTGATCCTCTTTTAACTACTCATTCTCTTTTTTCTAATCAGGGTGACAAACGACAATCACTTGTCGTCTAACAGGAAAAAGATAATGAGATCTTCTGTTTGTTTCAAAGGGCCATTAGTGAAACTGAAGCCACTGAAGTACTTGTCTCTTATTTTATTAAAAATGGAATTCTTATGAGAAAATGGAGACCTCCCGAGGTACCTGCTGGTGACGAGTGGTCAGTGAACTACTAAATTGTAGTTCCAAAATCATACAGACAGGAAATCCTTAGTCTGGCCAGTGAAACTCCTTTGGCTGGTCATTTAGGGATTGATAAGACCTATCACAAGATCTTGAATCACTTCTATTGGCCAAAGATCAAAAGCGAAATACTGCAGAACTTGTCATACTTGTCAAATGGTAGGAAACCCAATCAGAAGATACCTAAGGCTCATCTGCAACCTATTCCTGCATTTGACGAACCATTTAGCAGAATAATGGTAGATTGTGTTGGTCCCTTACCTAAGACCAAGTCAGGCAACCAATACTTGTTGACCATTATGTGTGCGTCAACAAGATTCCGAGAGGCAATTCCTTTGAGTAATATTAAAACTAAAACAATAGTAAAAGCTTTGATAAAGTCTTTTTTTTTACTCAGTTTGGCCTTCCCAAATCTGTCCAATCTGGTCAAGGGTCAAATTTTATGCCTGGAATTCTCCAGCTAGTTATGATTGAATTTGGCATCCAGCAATTCAAGTTAAAAGTGAAATTATGCTCAGACAGAACTTCAATGGAGAGAACTTTTGAGTCTGATAATGGCGTTCTTTCTCTCTTGCTCATTCTTTAAAATTTCTTCAGATTAGGTATTACGACCCTTACAAAGTTAAGAATATAATAATAGTACTCGGATCTAAATAAATTGTAGGAGTACCAGTATAATGAGAGAGATAGCCAGATTAATCATGCAATTAATTTAGTTGTACCTGTCCCACTCACTGTGGATTTAAGTGAAGGAATTCAATCGGACTCTCTTGAATTTGGAGTGACAAATCCTCGGAATTCGGAAATTATGAATAATCTGGACCAGAAACTTTCACATTTGCAAAAACAAAAAAGAATGAACGTAAACAGTTATTATTTGAATATGAGCACTTATTTCCAGCTGTTCTTAGGAGAAAAAACTAAATTTTCCATGACGATGAAATTGTAGATTAAGAACCTGTGAAACAACACCTATACATGATGAACTCTCTGAAACAGGAATGCTTGAAAAAGAAATTCAGTATTTGCTGGAGAATGATTTCATAGAGCCCAGTAAAAGTGACTGGAGTTCACCATGTATACTTATTCCAAAACCAGATAAAACTTTCCGTATGTGCACTGATTATAGAAAGGTGAACAGTGTGACTAAAACAGATTCATTTCCATTATCAAGAATCGATGACTGCATTGATAAAATTGAAAATGCCAAGTACGTCACCAAATTTGACCTTCTGAAAGGATTTTGACAAATTCCACTGACGGAAAGGGCAAAGGAAATTTCGGCATTCGTGACTCCAGATGGACTCTATGAATATAAAGTGATGCCGCCAAGTACTTTTCAACGTTTAATGAATATGATTACCTCTGGTCTAGATAATTGTGATGCTTACATCAATGATGTCATCATCTACAACGACACCTGAAAAGAACATCTAGCAGCAATTCGGAAATTCTTTGACAGACTCACTGATGCAAGTTTGACAATCCAAATGTGAGTTTTGCCGCGCTTGTGTAACATTTCTAGGACATATTGTGGGACATGGCAAGTTAAACCTATAGATGCTAAGGTCAAGGCTATCTCTGAATTCCCTGTGCCTGTCAGTAAAAAGCAACTGATGCGATGTTTAGGTATGGCCGGATACTATCGGAAATTTTGCTCTAATTTTTCTATAATTGCTGAACCCCTGACAAGTTTATTAAGCAAGAAAAACAAGCTTCTTTGGACTGAAAAAGTGTTGATTCAATAAGATAGAAATGGTGTTGATCATCCAGTGTGCTATTTTTTCTAAGAAATTAAATAAGCATCAAAGAAATTATTCAACAATTGAGAAGGAATGTTTGGGTTTGATATTGACATTACAACATTTTGAAGTTTACATTAGTTCAGCTCCTTCTCAGATTATTGTGTTTAGTGATCACAACCCCCTTACTTTCATCGACAAGATGAAAAACAAAAATCAGAGATTATTAACGTGGAGTTTGTTGTTACAGAAATATAACATTGACATCGGGCACGTCAGGGGAAAATACAGTTTAATAGCAGATGCACTTTTCCGTGTATAGAAATATTATTTCATGTACATTTTGTATAATTCATAAGAGTTCTTCTTATGTAATTTTTTTACGTCATATATAATTAATCTGTGATAAAAAGAAAGCTTTATTTTAAAAATCTTTCTTTTTCTTTTATAAGGGGGAAGTGTTATATATATGTAATTAAATTACTTGTTTGTTAGTTTTAATTTGTTTTATTTTTTATTTTATTTGATTTCATTACATGTTATTGGAATGACAATTTTGTCTACTGGATTTGATGTTTTTAGAAATTCAATTCACTTGTGTTTGACCTGATAAACAGCCAGTAGTTTGAAACATTGTATCTTTTGCTGACCTAGATTCAGAACCAGTGTTAGGTTTGGAGTAAACAACTTTTTTATTATTCATTTCTAGAGTAAAAATCATTGAGTTTAGCTAAGGCTATACTAGAGTACGTGATTTTAGGCATGTAATGTTTTCCGTTGTGCTGGGAAAATAATCATGTGACCCTCATCCTGGAATCTGTTTTGCGTCTTAATTTTTTGTATAGTCGTTTTCTTGAGAAGAAATAGCCAGTTGTGCTTTAAACCTTTGAAGCTCAAAGGTGTTTTGTTGTGACCAGTTTGAGTTGAATTTTTTTATTTTTCGGAATTAGTAATTAATTTCTCTGGAAAACATACATATAAGTGCTCCTTATAGAATTCTTGGCCGAAGACATTTATTCAAAATTATTCGGAATTCCAAACTGGAATATTATTCTTTATGATTCAATAAAGAACTGTTGACACATCAGAACAAAGCAGACCATCGAAGACGTCATCGCCTTCCATCTTGGAATTTCATCGGGATTCGAACTGTGATTCACTTAGGACTTTTATTTGATAGGACTTCTATTTTTTAATTCTTGGATTAATTTTGGATTTGATTCATAAACCGTAAGTCATTTTTCTCATTTTTACATTGTTTTTCTAGGGAAATAAATTATTTGTTAAATTTTGCAAAGCTTGTTGGCTTCAGTCTTTTCTTGTTCCTTTTGTACGAGCCTAGACACGTAACATATAATAAAAACACTACCGGTTTAGTCTGCTAACAAGATTTTACCTTGTCCTTGTACACTCGCGTATAAGTCGGTCCCAACTGCGAACTACATTACTCAGATCATCCGTCGCATAATGCGCGGGATGATCTGAATCAGGCACATTTGTCAGGCCTAATCAGCGCAGCAAGTAGCATAGATCCTGATTTGTCTTGATGTTTTTGTGGCGGCAGATCTTTGCTGTATCTTGTTGGCATTCGGACCTGACCTATAAATGATTATATATACTAGTACTAAATATTTAATCTCACGTGAGATTGTTTTGACTTTGGCGAAATATTTTCATCTTTATGAACAGCAACATAAACATCACGGCAAAAGTACCTGATCAAAAGCAGCTGATAAAAGATCACAGCGTTTTCAAGCTCTATTACCAAGCAGGTTGTAGGTTATAATGTTGACGACTGAATTTGCCATGAGTTTACATTATTGTTGACTGAATTTTATAAACACACATCACAAACACAAACACACAAACACACGCACACAAACACACAAACACACGCACACAATGCGTATTGGGAAACTAAAGTTCGGGAAATATGATGAAACGAAAGTAACTGAATTTTTCTTATCATAAACACCAAATGATGGTTAGTTCTGAATCACGAATACCTTAAGAAATATACTTTAATGTTATAAATTCCGTATCATAAAGAGCTCAAGATTGACAACCTGCTTAAAAGAATGCAATAGATTAGTAGCATAACGACATTTTTAAAAATTGGTTTACGCTATATATTACTATATTTTGTCCACATTTCTTCAAATTACATTAATATTTTCCCTCTACGTTCATGTTACGCAATGTCTGATCTTCAGAATATGTAAACATTTCATCATGTGTTTAATACCATATCGATGTTCACAGTAAGAAAAGCTAGCTTTCTATTCCCTTGGCTTTACTGTAAATCCTTTCTAATCCTACCCAAACATTTCATTAGGTGTGTAATTTTACGATGATGTACATAACGAGACAACTAACTTTGTGTTATCCAGGTTTTACGGTAAAGCTGGTTCAATTCTACACGAATATTTTACGGTAAAGTTTGTTCAATTCTACATGAACATTTTTTCATCAGGCGTGTAATTCAACAATTATGCTCAACAGTAAGACTAGCGTTGTGTTCTCCAGGCTTAACTGTAAAGCCCATTGAAACTGATACAAGCATCCGATTAGGTGTGTCACTCTACAATCATCTTCTTAATATTAAAACTGGCTTTGTGTGCCCCGTGTTTTACTTTTACAAACCTTGTGTAACACCGGTATATCCCATTCAATATTACGATATCAAATATTCTACTACTTTCATGTATGATAATATGAGAAAAAACATCCGTAAACCGATTGAATTTTACATTTTCTCACTGCATTTATTATGCAATTTTACAAGCCAAGAGTTTTATCTGATCAAACCCTTAACTGACTGTTTTATAAATGACGGAAATGGTTAGTAATTTCTTTATAAATTGTGTATGTATTGTGATACCAAAGACAGCTCATATATTCTTCTTGGAAGTCAGTTATTGAGGTCATCTCTTGTTTCAAACAAAGGTGTTGAGTATTTCAAACCGGCTGCTTCAATCTACTATATGGTTCAAATTTCTACCTCATTATTTCCCTAGATGTCTCTTTTTCAGACAGTCTAATTTCAAAACAGATTAAATATTGCACACATAGAAGATTATATTATATGAGACCTGTCTTCCGACAACTGTTTAAAACTGTGTTTGTAATACATGCTTAATGATAGAAAAATGGTTTCTTCTAGAAATAACGATCAAAGGGAGTCTACAGTATTAACCAAGAAATAAAAGCACCCCGAGAATGCCATAAAATCATTAATGGATATTAGCTGAGGCAAACAATACAGATATTTTATAATGTTTTTGTCTGCAGCCTAGAATAAGATAGTCTTCGTTGATTGCCAATTAATAGCTTCTGCGCAGTTCCACTTAAACATCTGTTTCGTCCCAAATTAAGCGCCATTGCAATACATACCGAAGGGCATAAAGCGTTTGTTTTCAATACCTGCATAACAGCTGCACTCACACGATGATTCTGATATATTTAGCATCGTCTTTTCTTGCTTTTTTTCATTACCATGCAACAAAACATGACTGCAATATTGTTTTCATTTTAAAGATGTAACTATGTTTTGTGTTTTAAAAATTTAAATGTTTCCTTATTATATGAATAGTTTAGCCATAAGATCTATTTTCTTGTTTTATTTATATCCCCATCGAACACCCTTGGTCGTAGAATAGTGGTCTGAAAACACAAAAAGCAAACTACCAATTACGTTCAGCTGCCATTAGTTACTACCGAATGAGCAGCGAAGCAATTAACAGTCAATAGCAATTTTGCTCTTCTACTAATAATCCATTAATGAATAGTTTACGCTGCAGTGAGAATAAAACTATAATATGATCATGGCAAAGTCTGAAGAACCTCGTATAAAAATACAAGGCAGACATATTAAGCAAGGTGATGAAGTTGTGTGTTGATGCTTTGCGATGATAATGTGGCTACGGATTATTTTAGCTCGTTGTCGGCTGGCATTCTTTCTACAGTTAAAATATAGATCAACAGCCATTAAATTCTACACACTTAATTCCTTATTCAACCATAGACCAGAGCTTCTAGTTTAGAACAAAAGCGAAAACAAAAACTTTCTAAGAATTCCTTTGTGTACGATATCACCTGTGTATAATGATACGGCCTGTGAATCTCACAATTTTAATTTGTCAGATAACGAATATCCTGAAATGATTATTGTTCAGTTTTGTTTGACCTGCGTTCAAACGAAAGCTAAATAGTCTGAGTGTATACTTATATAGTTTCATTTGCAAGCAGAAGCAGGTATAAAACTACTCGAATCAATTTAACTGATTTGATTGCTAGATAATTTATGGCATGGGATAAGTGTGATGTTTATTCTTTCAATATAAATTCATAATGTAAGGTGTGAAGTGTGCCATGGTATTTGATTTATTTAAAGTGACAACAAATTTGAAAGTCAAAAACAAATACGAGAATAGCAATAAATCATAAATCAACAATACCTGAGCTAATTAACACAAGCATTTTATCATACTTTTCTGCATTTCTGGATATGATATCTCTTCTGTTTGCATCCTAATGGAATCCCTGATATTCCGGTGAAAAGAGGAATTTTACATGGTTTTGTAGACACATTAGAGCATGTAATATTTATTTTGGATGCTTTCATGCCAGTCAATATCACACTGAGAATGTGTCTTGAGTTATTTCTTGCAATACAATGAAATAAACATCCGCTTTCCTTTTTCATGGAAGGATTGTAAGTCACCATAGATCACAAAAACCGTGTTGAAGAACCCTCTAATTATTGCAGGCCATACATTAGAATAATATTGACTTAATTTGGCAATATTAACCATTAAGATCAAATATGTGGTCCTTCTCTAAAGAAAAACTTTCCTAATCTCTTAGAAAGACTTATTTTATACAAAAATGCGCCCTGTATTCAGATCATGCAACAATGGAGCCCAAACCTACCGTCTATGCTCTCTTATAAATCCAGTCTAACTGCAAACAGCATAGAACTCTGATCTGCCTTCGCATTATGCGCCTGTAAATGAGGGTCTGTGTTGCTTTGTTCTACTGATTAACAAACTATATATACACATATTTACCAGCGCATTACGAGACTGCAGATCCGGATCTATGCAGCATGCAGTTTTGAACTCGACTGATAAGCGAGTACATACGTTATATGCTGAATAACGTGCAAGGTTATAATTCGGGAGATGTTTTATATCAACTACTGTCAAATAAGAAATATTTTTTTGAGGTAAAATTAGCTTTTTAGGAGTAAGTGAGTGTTTTGTGGGAATAATGTTTGACACTGACACTTAACACCCAATCTTATAATACCGTTTATGGTGGTGGACTTCACTTAGTGGATATTCCTTACCCATCAAAAGAAGAAGTGTTAAATGATCCTCCAGGAATATTTACGAATTTTCAGAATATTTAGTTATCCGTCATCGCCATAGTCTGGGAGTGTGTTTGTTTCTTTTCATTTTTGTGGGAATTGCTGACAACAGCATGGCACACAATACGCATTAGGTTTTGAAACATATCTTGAAACTGTTATCAGACTATTTCTGGTCCCTTCTCTATAGCGAGTTTGATGGAGTTTGTGAGAAACGCTTTTTCTTGACAACTAATCAAATATTTTAACGTATTAACAATACATTGGAGTCTGAATACGTTCTCCTCTCTAACCCGTTGAAACTTTTTCTGAAGGTATTGCTCGCCATAGACAAAAGCTTTTATAATAATGTCTTGAAGTTGCATCCACCGATAATTAAAATATAATGATTCTTGATAGTTACAAGAACTGCCAGTTCCAAGGAAAAGACAGTGAGCTTTACATACGAGAGCAGATACTCTTGATTTTGGAGTGAAATGTTAAAGTAAAAAGCAGATAGAACATTATATATCTTTTCTTCCCAAGTTCAAAGTAACATTGTCGCTGATATTTACATCATCCGTGTGCTTCCCAAATACTCATGAGTGTTATTCCACTCTAAAAACTCTTGAGTACGTACTTTCATTAACACTACGCTGCTTTGAAATTCCCATATAATGAGTGCATATTGAGAAGCGTCAAATAAAACTTGGGAAGTCTGAAAGCTGTAAGGCTGTAAATCTAATCAAATTTTATTTTATTTGAGCAGGCGTGGTGTAAAAGTAACTGTAGTTTGTTTCATAATTTGCAAATTAATGTCAAGAATCCGCTCGAATTTGGCTGATACACAATTGTTTTAAAAGTCTATACCAAATACAGGAGACACAGAGGCAACTGAAAGATTTATAACTGACTTTTTTCACTCCCGCAGAACTGTCTATTACTGACTGCTCATGATGTCACGTCTTAACGAAAACTATTTGGCTGTTTGTGTTCTCTGTCCACATGGGAAGTTATCTTTATTTGATTCTTAAACCTGATCAAACTCTTGTAGAAAAGGTCTTAGATATGAGAGAGAGAGAGAGAGAGAGAGAGAGAGAGAGAGAGAGAGAGAGAGAGAGAGAGAGTGCCGGGTTCAACCCTGTGGAGGCCCCTAGACAGTCGAAATCTCGAGGCCCCCCTCGCAAATTATCTCCTAATACATCAAGATCAAATCAATTCAATTTTTGATCCATTGTCGCGGGGCCCCTAGGCCGGTGCCTACTCTGCCTATTGGGTAATCCGCACTGGAGAGAGAGAGAGAGAGAGAGAGAGAGAGAGAGAGAGAGAATGTTCAACTTTCCAGAGTCATCATATTCTTAAAAACATTCGCAAATTGTATTTTCGACAGTGGGATACATTTTGAAGAACCCCCTCCCAACCCCCACAAGATTACAGTGCATATCTCCATGGACAACTTTAACAATAATTGCTTGTATTCATATAAACTGTGTGTACCAACAACAAATTAACGCTTTTCATTTGGCGACATAAAGACATTTGTCACAAAATTTCAAACCTAGCACTTAAAATATCCGATATATTCGAGAAAATCGTTTTCCCCCGGACTGTTCCTAATCCAAACGGACACTCCAGTTTTAATCAATGATAGACCAAATTGTAGTTTTCTTCAATTTGGCATATTACTGTATTATAACATTGTTGTTTCTTTAAAGCTATTTAGGAAACCTGAAAAGGTCAACATTTTTGAGGGACTCAATTCAAACAATTTTATTTTATACTTGTTTTACATCATGGTCATTAGGATTTGCACAAATAAAAATTACATCAAAATGCTCACAATTCTAGCTGTATGAACATGAGTTATTGAATATCGATAATCCATAAATCTCTACTTTTAAAGTAAAAGTCATACAGATCATGAATGCGCATCTAATCATCTTAAATTAAATATAAAATAATGTTTGAAAAATTAATATTAATTTTTTTAAACCAAAGTCTATTCAGTCCTGATTATATTATTGAATGCTCTGCACCTCAACTGTCATCTATCAACTTCCAAACGAACATAATCGATCGCGATTGACTTTTGAATGGTGGCCAGGTACTAATATAAAGTAGTACGAATTTATTTATCAAAACGAATAGCTTGTTTGTCACATCAGAGTGCGAGAAACTCAAACCAATTGTACTGGATCAGTCCTTTAGGTTGATTTCTTCGAAAAGTATTATCATAAATTACCATTGATTTTGTCGTATGTACTTCTTGGGCGTGTAAATAACGATCTTCCCAAAGGAATAAGGATGTCTGAGGATCCTAATAAAGTGAAAAAGTTCACTTAAAATTATGTAGAATCAAATTCTAAAAAATGAGATCTACTATTGAAATAGTTGATGTTGTACGCATACATGACCTGTATGACTTTTACTATAGATGATGCTACTCCTAAGCTGGAAAGAATATATATATATATATATATATATATATATATATATATATATATATATATATATATATATATATATATATATATATATATATATATATATATATATATATGCTATATATATATATATATATATAAAACTAATGTAATTTTATTTTATTAGTTGCTGTCAGTGCTTGCTTTCAACGCTTATTCTTACCGGAATGTCTAATAAAATTACAAAGCAATTACCCTTAT
Organism: Megalonaias nervosa; assembly: GCA_016617855.1. NCBI lineage: Eukaryota > Metazoa > Mollusca > Bivalvia > Unionida > Unionidae > Megalonaias > Megalonaias nervosa. Next base: position 1,930 of record JAECUM010012516.1, on the reverse strand, counting down.
AATTGCCGTTGAATAATCATCATTTTACACTAACATAAAGCCCCTGATACCTAAAGCCATAATGCAAAAAAGAAAATAAAGATCATGAATTTTGGTAGATGCATGCAGTTTCATTTCATCTTCAAGCCTTTTATTTTGTAAAACACTTTCAAGGAAACTTAATTTATGTCTACATCAAGCACATACTATATTGGTAGAGAAGTGCTCAAAAATATTAATCCTTTATTGGAATTACGATGCTATGTTTTGATAGAGATGATTGGGATGAAGATGGCAGATGTATTCCCGCATGTTTGATTATATAGGTGTACATTTAGGAAAAGTTATGTTATATATATATATATATATATATATATATATATATATATATATATATATATATATATATATATATATATATATATATATATATATATATATAAAGAAGCAACAGAAAAACACATTCTACTGCATTGTTTGGGTCAAAAAGGGTGACAATTATATCTATTAAAATGTATGCTTTCGTATTTCTGTTTGCATTAAATTTTCGTTTTGCTCACTTTTTTCTTTGTGTGGAGAATCTAATAACAATCGAACACAATTGTATAAAATATCCATTTCACGAAACGAAGTCAAGAACATACCTGCGTTGATATAATATCCTCTCGATTAGTTTTATATTGTTTAAAATATATTAAACAGTCTTTCCTTGATAAGTGTGTGTTCCATATATTCAGTCTCGGTGTTGTATATTCATTTTGTTTCTAAGGTTTCGAGGTTTAGACCTACCTTTGAACTGTATTCTATATTTGTCTTCTTGAAAGGTGAGTTCTATCAATTCAGAATATTGACTACTGTGCATCATTCATGAAACGTAACACACAGATGATAAAGATCCCAGTGAACTGAAATTTGTACACCCTTCTAGTTAGACGTGATCAAAGGAAAATACACTTACTGAATATTTCTTTCGCAGTTAGCAAGGTGAAAACTGCATCCGATGATAGTGATTTTGTTCAATGTATTTAATGCTTCTGTTTCTTTCTTTCATTATATTGTTATGCTTTTTTAATGACCATAGACATCAGAGATAATATTATTTGTTAACACATGTGTACGGCACGCATAGAGATAGAAAGCCACACAGACACTGAGACACACTACAATGATGTTAAAAATATGGACTGACCTTCGTTTCCTATCCTGTATATTAAGTGTGTTATCATCTTTTTGTTCAAACAATTTGAGTCCATCCCCCACTTCAACATCGGTAACAAAAACCCACGCTGCAAATGTTAATACATTTTAATTTTTTTTAACTGAAATAAAAAAAACAACTCAAACGTTTAATTTAAAACAATATAGATAGATGTAAGCAGGATTTACTGACGAGATGTTAAATACTAAAGGTGTGCGCCCTACAGTTTCGTACTTAGCGATTTTTTTTAAAGACATTGAATTTCTCTGTTTTCCTCGCTGGTTTTCCTGGCTATTTAAAAAAGAGACCTTGCGTATGTTAGATATTTAAAAGTTAACTTTTAATTCCCTTGATTTTGGTTATGATTCATCTATGTAATAAGCGTTATAGTTTCTACAGCTTCGTCTTATTTAAGATGTCTGCATCTAAGAACAATGCTAGCTCCGGATGACCATTTTTCACTTCTTGGACTTCAAAGGTAAAATGAAAAAATAAACGAGCCTATAACTTGTTGTTTTAAACACTTTATATATTTTATAACTTATTCATTGCACTTTAAGATGTTGATATTGCCTATTCTTTCATAATTCTATTACCTATTTTAATAACTGCTAAAATAAGTGTACTTTGGACTAGTACAGGTTCATTTTTCGAGCACATGGGATCATGTACAATTTCCATAAGGACAATATTTACAGAAATTTCAGCAACAGTGCATCACAGTAGCATAGAGGTATGCCATCATTATCTCCA
>JAECUM010012515.1:0-20182 GCA_016617855.1 Megalonaias nervosa | reverse complement strand
GTGATTAGGTAATGTAAACAAATGTTCATGTCGGTTGGAATTCTATCATGGTTATTAAGTAATGTAAACAAGTGTTCACGTGGGTTGGAATTCTATACTGGCTATTACGTGATTAGGTAATGTAAACACGTGTTCAGGTGGGTTGGAATTCGGTAATGGCTATCACGAGATTAGGTAATGTAAAGAAGTGTTCCTGCGGATTGGACACGTTCATTTTCTTGATTCTGTCGTATAAACTTTTAATGAAAAGGAAACTCGGCAAGCCTCGTTTCCTTTGAATGAAAAATGTATACATCTCGTTGTTTATCCTAGATACAGCGTATATACTATAAATAAATAAAGATATATATATATATATTGTTATATATATATATATATATATATATATATATATATATATATATATATATATATATATATATATATATATATATATACGTCATCAGCTTTGAAGTATTTCCTTGTAATTTATTGATGCACTATTTTAAAGAAAATACATATATTTCAACATTCGGAATATATTATGAGCAGAACATTTGTTGAAATTTTTAAAAAGTCAGGAACTCGGTTTCCTTTGAAAGTGAGAAAAAAAAAATCTCATGAGCACGAATTCATCTTTTTTTAGGTATCATATGTGAATTTGTTTTACTTTACCTGGTCTGCTGTATTAACCTATGTCCATTGAATGCTGACTAATTGATCATCGCATGCAAGTCAGCCAGGTGCCTTATGTTGTCTAAACGTTCATATATATGTATGTATCATTGGAGTCTGGAGAATCCTTGTATGACGTCACAATTAAGCGTGTGTAGTGCTCTGGCAACTTTGGCAGCGAAAGAAGGAGACAAACTCTCATATGATGCAAATGTATTATCAAATGAAGCGCGTACTTGCTAAATATTCAAAATTTAAATCGCGTAAGGATTATAAAGGACTGGTTGATCCTTGCAAACTCAAATCGGGATGTATAAGATTTGTTAAATTTGTTTGTGTTTTGTTAATGTTTGTATATTTCTTGCATGGTGATGTTTTATACGGGCCTTTTGGCATTTAATTCCATCATTTGCTATTTTTATTAAAGATTGGATTGCTATTATTTATTACAAAACATTCTGAATCAGTGTCATTATATAATGATGAGATTGATGAATATAGAATGTTACTGTCATTTTGATATATGGTTTGATATATGGATTATATACCAATTTGTGCATCACGAGTGTTTTCTTTTACTATCTCTTCTAGTTTTCCGGTGACAATATATTTTTTAAAAAATCGATCTATTTTCTTGCCTTATCGGCTTTTGTCATAATTTATTATCCTCTACAAGTAAAATTTGCTTAATTTTGTGGTAAAATCTAAAACTGGTAATTAACAATGAATGGCCAACTTTGAAAAGTGGGTCAAATTCATTTTGCAGAAATTATTGTCATATTTCGGGGCGGTGCTAGAAACAACAGAAGAGCCAATAACGGATGTACCTCGAAAAGTTGTAGAACCAAGCCACATCTTCCATTTAATATACTAAGATGATTATTTATACTTATATCTATAACTACTTTCCCGTTCGTATTAGTTTCCTAATTCTAAGTTTTACTTGTTTCTAAGGCAATTTGCTTAATTAATTAACAATGAGTGGCCAGCTTTAAACAGTGTCAAATTCATTTTGCAGAAAGTATTATCATATTTCGGGGCGGCGCTAGAAACAACTCATAGAAAATTTTCGCGGCATCATGGAAAAACTTTATGTAATCGACACCAAACTCGGAGTGCTTGAGAAGAAAATCGTCTTTTTCAAATTATCATAGCCGTCATGAGTTCTGGCATTAAAATCTCACATTAAAACCCATGCTTATTCGAAGTCAGTATGCCAGTAACTTAATAATGCAAAGGCATCTATTTCGTCTTTAGTAGAAAAGATTGAATCAGATGGAGGAACATAGACGACTACAAAATAAACGTCATTGTTAGTTTAAGAACAAATTTTATCTTCTTTAAACCGAATTATGTTATCTGAGTCAGATAGAATGATAGAGAAGGAGAGGTATAATCCACTCGCAGTTAGTGGCTGTTCTGTCATGAGTCTTTACAGTTTAAATTACTCAATTTATCAGCCTGGCTGAATTCGTATAATGTAACCACTAAGAATGGCCAAAACTTCCCAGCTCAAAGATGTACTCGTAAGTTGTACTGAAAGTAAAACTGGCTTTGATGAATATTTTGGACTGATCTCAACAATCAAATTACACGTTAGTTGTACTACATTCATTTAATGTCCTATTTAAAATAATTTCCGACAACGTAGCATGATTGTAGAAGAGATACGGAGGGGGGTGGGTGTTGTTGTTGTAGGAATACCGTATCTACTCGTTTATAACACGAGTCCAACTGAAAACTGCACAGACCCAGATCTGGGTCTGTGCAGTTTGCTAAGAGTAATCAGTAAAACAAACATCATAGATCCTGAACGGCAGGCATATTATGCTACGGCATATCAAGATCTTTGTTGTTTGCAGTTTGACTCGACTTGTAAGCAAATATAGATGGTTGCTACCGTAGATGGGGGACCATTGACCTTCTTGTGTTCCAACACCTGAGATCAATCGTCGGACATGTAAGATTTGCTGGCTATAATTGCACGCTAAATAACTTGCAGTAATCTGGAAATATATTAGATTCCGATCTGCCATTGCGTAATGCGCTTCTAGATTAAAGGCCACAGCATTTCTTCTACTTATATTACGAACAAACAATGCAAACCCTGATCTATAGTCGCTTTTTGCAACGGCAGAACAGGGCCTTTGCTTGTCGTACCGTCTTGGATGCCTTTGTGCATATGTTGTAACTGGGTGACTTCTCGAGAAATTTTGATACATATTGTGTCATTTTACTGCAATGAATTCGCTAATGTATTATAATTATGGGCACACTATATGCATTTAAAAAGTAATTTAAATTCCAAACAAAATAATGAGACATCTTTAAAAAATGATTCATCATTTGTCGTTCTAACCCAGGTGTTCAAACAAACATAATTAGGCAACAATGATAAAACTTGTATGTTGCATTTTTGTGCTTTGTATTTTATGTGGAGTTTTAGGTTAAACTCTCATGAAATATCAGTGTCGCCTCGCTACGACCGTTCATGCAGTGGATATTTATTTAATCTTCAAGCCTCATCACTCCCTGAATCATGATTCTTAAATAATTTAAACATGACATCATCTGAATCATACAGAGTAAAATGAACTCATAGTAACCATTGTGTGCAAGCCAATAATATGTCCGAATGCTAGTAAAACCTCTGGCATAAACAATTTTCCATTTCAAAATAAAAGTCTTTGCAAAACACATATCCATGTGTATCGCTTCTTTGACCCCAAGTGAGGATTTCAACAATTTGTTATGTCCCAGGGGCTGTATGTAGGAAAGTGTGTGTGTGTGTGTGTGTGTGTGTGTGTGTGTGTGTGCGTTTTATATATGTATATATCTCTGTGTGTGTGTGATCTTATAATTTTAGTCTTTTCCTTAAATGCATGCTCAATATCCCACAGACACACTAGCTCCACCCACGAGAGCTGTGTAAAAATTCTTAATGTATGCTCAGTATCACACACAAACACACACGCGCGCTCGCGCTTGCACACACACGTGCCCTACCCCCAAGAGCTGTGTAAACACACTTAAATGTATATTCAATATCACACGCACGCACACATTAGCCCCACCCCAAGAGTTGTGTAAAAACTCTTAAATGTATGCTCAATATCACACACACACACACACACACACACGGTCTACCCCCAAGAGTTGTGTTAAACCTCTTAAATGTACACCCAATATCCCACAAACACTTTAGCCCTACCACCCAAGAGTTGTGTAAACACTCTTAAATGTATGCTCAACGCACACACTAGCCGTACCCCCCAAGAACTTTATACAAACTATTAAATGCTCTGTACATCAATAGACCACTCCCGATCGTATCCTAAAGTTTTAAGTCCATTTTGAACAGCGTAAGAGGATATGAATTACATTTCAAACACACTCAGGATCAGTGGGATCACATAATCTGCACCCTTTCGTCGACAAGCGCGTGGATAGTGATCAGGAAAGCGTGTATTGTTAAGATTAAACAATAGTGCAGTATTTTAGTTTTGAAAAGTGACAATGACATCAGCTTTAACTGTAATTGACATAAGAGTCGTATACTAAAACAGAATAATGAGAGAATATGAAATACAACTTACCATAGAAAGTTCATTTTGTTCTTTAAAATTCGCTTACAAAGAAAGTGTCTGCTGGTTGAGAGCATAAATATTATGCTATTTAAGGCACGATGAAGTCGAAAAGGCGCAGATTTGTAAACCTATGCCAGTACAGTAAATGGCAAGGTGACAGAACTGTGCGCATGCAACGCTGCCGTTTTGAAATGAAATTCGTTCTTTAATTTTTGATACATATACAGACCTAGTTGCTCTGATGGAAGCCACTGTAATTGATCAAGAGTATCATACCTTCAATAAACTAGCTTATGTTACTTAAGTTTCTTAGTCTGAGATTTGAAGTAATTTTTCAAGAAATTTAAGATTATATTTTTTTTTTTGTTTGCAACTAAATATTATTATATTTAAATATCCCTAAAAAATATCTTGGTAATTCCAGGAGGATTTTCAGTGTTGGAATTTGCTTATCAAGGACTAACAATGAAAAAAAAAAAGTTGTAGAATCATTTTTCTTCAAGACATAATCTACAGCTAATAAATTTACCAGATTTCCATTGTATCAGCTGTATTATTTATTGTAGCAGGTCATCGATGATTACAAAACTTATGAAAAAAGATATGAAATTGAGGTTTGAAATTTTGACTTTTGAACATATTTCGTATCATTCTGGATTCCATATGGCACTGTATAGGTCATCAAACATGCATCGCTTTCTGATATTTCCCCAGGCATTCTTTAAAATGAAAGCCTAATGCAGCCCAGGTGTTCTCACATGAATGTGATAAAATCTAACAGGTGTCTTTTTGAATAAAGTTTTGTGTGAAATCGACTTGATCTATTTTCCTTATCAGCGATAGAAATCACTCTAATTTCCCTCCAAGTATTAAAAACCAGTAAAATCAGTATTGCATCCATAAAATACATAGCTATTACAAGGTCAGCTGCCGCTTTTATGAATCCATCCAAATTATTACAGTTTGTGGACGTAACTAAAAAAATGTTTAAATAATTTAACATAATTAAGTAAACATGATATTTTAGAGGCACATTGAGAGCGCCAATGTGACAGATCGGTCTTCAAAATTTACATTGTATGTTGAATTAGTTTGGCAGTTTTGCTGGTGATGACTCATAAATGACACAGCGTGTTTCACAGTTTCATGTCGATGTATTCTATATGGACCTCCTGTATTGGCTATTGAGTCTCTCGATCTTTCTGTGTTTGTAAATCGCACATATTTCAATCACAAGCTGAACTCCAGTGCTTAGTGGTTTCTAGTCCGAACTTTGTCGAGTCCGCCTTGCGTGTCCGTCCGTACATTCGTACGCAAGTCCACACCCTAGATTAACGTCAATGTGAACAAGTTTTTATATTTAAACTTTTTTTTTCTTTGCTTCAGTGACATTTTATCCTATCCTCTTCGGAGTTAAGTGTACAAATTTAGTATGTTATGTCATTATCTTTAACTTGTATCATCTTGTTTCTTGGGTCATCGCAAGGGGTTAGAATGTTCTCCGTTTTTCACACTGGTAGTGCATATAACTTGCGATTAACCTTACGTTGCAATATTTTTTTATACCTTGGTTATACTTAAATACTGTCGTCAGTTCCTCAAGTACAGACGCCGCTGAGTAATTTTTATTGGTATGTGGATACATCTTGCTGTACAGAACACGAATGTATCAAAAGTAGGTCAGTGTGACATACATTTCATATTTCTCTGACTTATGCAACGTTTTCTCAGTAACCTCAGTTTCTGGTATTCTGTTGTGTAGGAAGTCATGCAACGTAATCCGTAGATACATCTTACTGTATAAAATGTCAGGTTGTGAAAAGAAGGTTAAAAGAGGACTGAAGAGAAATGTAAGAGTGAGCTGTAAAGGCGAGAGCCTTAGACCACTCGGACACCCGGGGCTCCAAAATCGCCGATATTGATAGAATCATCACGACTTAGTCAGACATGAGAAATGTCAAGCTGTAATGAGATTAATATGATCTTTCAGTGCATCCCTGAACCTTAGGAAATCAAACACTTGAATTGCTAGGATGAATAGAAGAGATAAGTGTACGCCATATCCATTTTTTGGCGTGAGGAAACTATCGATTGTTTAGCGAGATTGACGAATAAATTTTTCATTTAAAAAAGCGGATTTTTAAGTCTAATTAAACATTTTTATGGTGTGCATACATAAAAACTGCGTTTTATATGACTATAATAATATCACACGTTTGTACAATATAGGTGGCCAGTGACCTTTAAGTCAGAATTTTGTGTCTGACACGAGGTTTAGGCAAGTGTTTCTTTCACGCAAAATTTTTATCTCAAGCTTGGAATCTCATGTCCAACAACAATGCATAATGACGAATATTTTTCTCACTTTATTGAAGACGAAATGATGATCGAAGGCAAATGTTGCATGTTGTCAATACTGATGCAATTTGCAAACGGCAAAACAAACTAGTGACAATTTCCTCTTTTTAAATATAGCTTAAAATATTAGGTTTAACTATAAATGCCATTACAAACAATGAACAAAAACGCACACAAGCACCAAATAGTGGCTGATACCCCTAGGGTAATGTCATTACAATGCGTCCAAGTGTGTTGTGCAAATAGCTTGTGCAATGATATAAACATGAACAGATAAAAAAATAAAGTCCATTTTTATCCAGAAGATTAATCGAGACAGACATAAAATAATGATATAGTCCTCAATCCGACATTGATCTAGAATTCACATATCCTTTATGAATAATAATGAGAAAATGAATTTTAAAAGATAACAATTACAACAACCGCTTTGATGGACTATATAAGCTAGATGTACATCCAGCTACGTCAAGCGTTACGAAACGTCTTGTTTGCAAGACACTAACTTCAACCGCTGCTCATTTAAGTCATAATTATATTGCAATTAATGTTGACCTTCCTTATGGTAAAATAATGGTCAAGTGATGATGCAAACTGAATTACTCATACTGGAATGCAAGAGATTTGTTCTTTATACGTCAGGTTCATAATGTTGCACAATCTCAATTTAAGTTTAGTTTCTGGGGTAATAGTAGGAGTTCTAAACCTGACTTAGCGACCTGGGTCAGTGTCTTTTATAACCCATGACTTTACCTTTATAGCACACTCGAGTGTATCGCGATTAATCTCCGTGGGTGGCAAAACACAGGTTCGCACGCGCGGGCCTCCATCATGTTTTATACAAATTAAACCAGAACGTGTTTAGAATGGTCGCTCAGACGAAAAGCAGTGGCGGATATATTTGCTTGATGATTATCAAGTAGACAAATGATTTGCATGTTACTCCAGGGTTAATCTCGTGTAGTTACCGCGCAAGTACTTGACTTGTCTGAATTGTGAATGTATGGGTTTTATTATGACACGATCAAGCTGAGGTACGAGGACAAAATCAAGGTGCTGTACATGGACACCGACTCGTTGCTGATGCACATTACCACCTATGGTATCTACGCGGACATGAGCAAAATATTGTTTTGAACGAGTTTGACACTAGCAGGTACCCAAAGGACCATCCGTTGTTCAGCAACGCCAAGAAGAAAATCGTCGGAAAACTCAAAGACGAATGCGCAGGCAAGCCAATCGAAGAATTCGTGGGTTGTATGCAGAATGTGTACGCGAGCGTCGCGAATTCACGCACACGCGGGAAATTTTATCCCTTCGCGGCAACATCGCATGGGCGTGGACCGTTGCACCAAGGTGTGTTTGTCCCGCTGGACACTAAGCAAGAGATTTTCCCTGATGGAATCACCACTTACGTTATACGAGAACCATGCGATTGTGATCAGCTTGTGAACTAAAATAGACCACGGTGGTATCAATTCCTCATGAAAGAATGCTATCTAATTGGTGGCTTTGTCGCTCTTGCTTGGACCAAATAGCGGTTTCGCGCCAAATGGTAGCGAGTTGTATGCCATGGAATGTCAACCCTGTCCTAGATCGTATATGCATCAACCTACCAAACCGAGTAGCATCACGATGTTCGCCTTCCAGCGTCCTCTTGGTGTAAAGGTACCAAGCCAAACTGTTTCCGAATGAGTCTTATGCGAATGGTGGCGGTGGTATAGCCGTTTTGTACGAGACAGATTTATCGAATCGCGTCAGCGGGCTGCAACCGGATCATGCGTGTAGTTTCATTGTCCATGTAGTCATGACGAGGAGAGGTCGCATCAACCATGTTCAAGACTTATCATGAATCAGCAATTCCTGAACGTATTGATGACCGAATAATCTTTCAACAAGTGTGCGATTGAATCGTTCCACAACGCGATGTACGCCGATATGCCCATGATGAACCCACTCATGGTATTTTATCAAGAGCACAGCAATGGGTCAAAGAAATTATTTGCCTGAAACCACATATAGCTGCCGTGGTCACATTAATGGTCCAGTTGCGTAGATGCGTTCAACGCGTCTGCGATACTTGCTGAATCTTTGGATGTCAACACATCCTCCTCCTTCATCTGCTTGCAACATCCCCAACAGATAACGCGTATTTATATGTACGGTCGTATATTAGAATCAAGAGATCAGCTTGGTGAACTTTATTTGGGAGTTCTCAAATCTATCCATCTATTTGAAATGTTTCTTATTACGGTCAGATAACTCAACCATAATGTTTGTTTGGTCAGCCACGCACAGGCAATTCTATTATTAAGTTTTTCCTCACTCGATAACTTACTCAAGGCAGCTTTACCGTTCCAATAACCTCGTGGACTGTAGTATGATGCGGCCAGGGTTTGTTCGGTGGCAAGTTTCGCAGGCGTATTTGTTATACTGAAGCTTCATATCCAAGTGCAATCTTGGCTTTCATGTCTGCTTTGATGATTCATCTGCCGATTCTTTTTCTGACAACCGTTTCCGCAATCGCGTTCAAGTCATGGATGATATTCACGTCGACGCGATGACGTGCACAAATATCTTTTGATGCTTTGTTCCTGAGATAATGCCGGCACCATGCTGCATCGGCTCGGTTTACATATTCTTCTACAGAATTGGTCGGTCATTGATGTCCAGTCGTAGTATTAGTATCCTGTTTTTCACCAGGATATTTACACCACGTTTCCCAGGGAGATTTAATATCGCGGCAGCGGTATCACCGCCAAGTGTTTAGCTCCACCGATGGACCCGGAAGTGAGACGGCTTGACCGTCCGCTCACGAACGTAAACTTCTTTGCATCGCAACAGATACAAGCTCCTCCGATTCTGACTCGGCAATTGCATGTTTGAATCTGAGTTGTATTCGCGGTACGTGCTTTTGTTCAGCATCTCACACAGTATGAAAGCATGATGGTTGATATTCATCATGACATCACGAAAGAAAAGACCGGTAGAAGTTTCACCGTCATTGACCGTCAAAGCCTCGACCGTCTAAGCACAGTTCCATGTTTCCGAACTCGGTTTGTGCGTTAAATATTGGTCTGGCCGGGCCCAAAAGATTCAGTTGTTGCTTAATTTGGTCATGCGATGGTTGACATGGGATCGGCTGTACGTGATTGTACAGTCAGAAACGAGAAATCATCTCAAAAAGTACTGAGAGAATTCACGGACATGCCTAAGTCATTGAGTGGCGATGCTACCACAAGCAGTAAAGCTGCCGTTAAGTTCTTTTCCACGATCGATGACGCATCCATCGTTGAATACCTTGACCCAGATATGAATAATCTTGACGTGTAAGATGATTTCTTGGTTAACCAACAAGACAACACCTCCAGAATATATTCTCAGGGGCCGACACAAAAACGCAGACGTATCTATACGCATACGTGCCCAAAGTGATCCTGGACAGCTGCAACATGTTGATAGTTGTGGAGTTGACGCGTACGACCTCGCAAATATTTATTGGACGGGGTGTGCCGCGGACCACTCGTGCGATTAGTTTCGAAATATGTTTGAGGAGGCCACTCAGGATCCGTTCAGTTTCCTCACTATAGACCTTGAGGCCCTGCTCCCTCAGCACAAAAGAAAAGTATGGCGTGAGTTTGGACGAATCTATTTAAGAACCATGATAAACGTATACAGTGCCAAAATACCCAGAAAACAGCCAGCGATGTCATAGACGAGTATGATGACCGACGCCGAAAAGCAGTCCATGATCGGCTCGAAAGTCTTCGCGATTACATAGATATATGCGAACGTCTCAAAACTTAGCTTAGCGATCCGCACGTGACCACTTCACAGTGGGCTTAAAACAAACGTTTGCGCCATTGATGAAACCCAGGCGCAAAACCGCGGAGGAGGTGAAGAAAGTCGCGAGAACCACCACCTCGATGATGGTAACAGAAGAGGAACCAGATTTGATTGTCAAGACAGCAAGAACCATTTAACGCTTACCAGAGCAGATAGTTTGAACCTAACAAGGTGTCGAAGCGACAATGGCGCGTCCTCCACAACACCTTAAGCGCAGGTGAAAGAAAACACCACTTGAAATATTTACCGAGCTTGGTCACAAAAAGATAAAGGAAGAGGAGGACGTCATAGCTGTAGATATTTAGAAAAATTGTGATTTGTTCACACTGACAAAACTAATCAAGCACTTACCGGCCATCTTTATGCTTATTAACTTTCATCGACGATACTCCACGCGTGAGAAACCGGAATCGGCAACATGGATTGTTCAATGGGACATATATCACACTGGTAGGCATACACGGTAACACCTTTATTCTGTCAAGTTTTTACTCATTCAGGCTTACACCACCACCTGAAGTTCTTGATTATTTAAACACACGCGGAAGGTCAAAGGTTTGCCACCGCTGTTTTATTCAACACCACCGTTACAAACTTGGATGGGTGTCCCAATATGTGGACATCTCGTCGGTGAATTACTGCGCACACTCGTGCGTTCACCAACACCGGAAGGGCTTGCAGACGTTGCGTTGTCACTTAGAAGCTACGCTTAATGAATACAAAATGCCTGTGTGCATTTACGGACGCGCAAGCGCAGAAACCCGACGGGTCGGCGCCGATGTGGATCTCACCAGATTAGCCATCAAAGCTGATTTGATTGTGTTGAACAGCTGGGTTGTTGTTAACATTGACCCAAACGAGCTTGTGATTTTGTAAAGACAAAACTGAAAAATTGCAAACGTCCAACGTTGTTCTAAAACCTCGAGTCGCCGTCTCCAACAACCTGGACAAGATCACCGAGAACCAGATAATCAGAAACGCGGGAGTATCGGTTTCCTACATCAAAACAGTGCTTATGATGCAACGAAACAATATGTGGATGTGAAGGCGGCTAAAGTGCTAAGGGACATACCCTCGCCAATACGTGAAGTAAATTCATGGGGATTTTTCCATGGAATAATGGTCGATGAAGGCGAAAAAGAAGCAACGATACAACAAGTGCTCTACATGTTTTTGATTATTTTGGAAATGGTTCTGACAAAACTAAATCTTACATCTTGAACGCATCTAGCGCATGGAGTGTAATCACATTATATAAATGGTCACGAAAGTTATGATTCACATTATATAGTATCAGCATCACTGGCCGCCGATTATGAAGTTCACTTGAAACACTCAACGTCTATCCAGAAAGGCACTTAACCATACTTGGCATCTGTGTCTAAGATTTGTCATTACATATACTTGATGGATACTGAACAGCCACGCGATGATGATGTTGAGAAATTTATTGTCGGGGTTTTGGTACATTTGGGAGAGCTTGTCAACATCGATGTTGATTTTGTGCTGCTTGTCGACGAATATCTGCATCAGAGTGGTGTTAACCAACCCTCGTGTACACTGAAATTTAATATATGCGAGGGCCAGGTAGAAAGCAACCGTTGGAGCCACCTTAATGTATCATTGCCAGCTCGAGGTCAGCTTGGAATCATCGCATATGATCACCAAAACGTCCGATTGCAGACAACACATTCGGGCGTAAATTATTGCTTCTATAGGAATGAAGTAATATTCAACAAGTCCACCGCGCTAAACTTTTCCGTCAGTTATATCGAACGAACAATAATTCTACCAGCTAAAGAAAAGCCCAGACTGATATTCATCAAAGATGCGCTTGTAAGTGTAACAGTATTTAGATGAAAACAAGAACGATCCTTGACTGTAGAAAACAAGGGCGTAATCAGTGATGTTCTAAGCGAACCTGTAAGCATGCAACAAATCGTTGGAGAAATAAGTGTTCCCCGAGAAGATATTTTCTACGATTGCATAACAGATATATCAATGAAGGAGGTAGCTGGTTAGTCGTGCGTGTTAGTGTTGCGATTCGTCTGGACAAAGTTTAACTGTTGAGCAATCAAACCTTGTGATAACGTTATTAATAGAAGATTTACAATTGACCCGCAAAGCGACCGACTTGAAAAAATAATTGAAGCAGAACAAGAGCTGCGAGATGAAACCACCAAGAGAACTGCCGTATTCATGAAATATAAATGCCCGTGGGTTATCGCGGATGTAATATGTGTTCTCCACCGTTGGTCTGGGTGAGGCAGTAATCGCGACCACGGCGACTATTAATCGGAATTGTTTCATTTCGTTTACATGAACGAGTACCTGTCTAATCGGAATTCTCGCGTACCCCCACCCCCGTAGTATCAATACAGCTAGTAGACCGTACTCAACGGCTATCGAATATAAAACAATTACTACGGCGGAGTTCGATACTGTATTGGAGGAAATGGAAAACTTCCGACGACTTCATGCACAGAGACACAACCTGGGCGCGTTTGAAAAAGAACCGAAACCAGCAATTAATTTGCATGTGGCAAAAATCAATCACAGGACTTAATTCAAATCGATTTACGGCCATTCCAACTAGGGCGTTTTAATTTGTATAAAACACGATGACGGCATCTAGAGCAGGCCTGTGTTTTGTCACACACAAGGAAGCTAGCGCGGTACACTCAAGTGTGCAAAAAGGGAAAAGTCCTGCGGTAAGGGAGACATTGGCCCAGATCTGTAAGCCCGAGTATAAACCTCCTACTTGATCGCCACTGCTAAAACATCGAGCGAACAGAGCTGCTCCCTCTCTGGTGTGCGAAAATGGTCAGAGCTATATGTACCGTTGCAAGGGTATCAGATCACTGTTGTGACGCTTGATTTTGTTAATGCAACGATAATTTTTAACTTTTGCCGTTGTAGCGTGAAAATGTACCTTTATAGTGGTAGTTTCAACCTCGGTGTCGTCGCAACGGTGCATGAATACTGCTGCAACAACATCTAACCCCACCCCCAATTTGTCTCTCAAAAGTATCGTTCCAAGGATATATGAAATACCGTTGCAGGAACACCCGAGTTAAAATAATAACGTTGCAACCGTAAATGTTATTGTTGCAAAGGCAAAATTTTGGTTTGTTGATCAAAAAGTTAGCGTTGCAATTATAATGTGATATTGCTGCAGCGGTAATTGGATACTGTTGCAACGGTAATTGGATACCATTACAACGATATTTTGATACCGTTCCGACGGTGTCAAAAGTATTGACTCTTTTCGTTCACTATATCAACCTACCCTTAGATACAGTTAGCAGCATTCTGAGACGGACATTGAAGTCATCCCACCTTTAGATACAGCTAGCAGTCTTTCTGAGTTTGACATTGAAGTCAACCCACCCTTAGATACAGCTAGCAACTTTTCTGAGTTTGACATGGAAGTCATCCCACCCTTAGATACAGCTAGCAGCCTTGCTGAGTTTCACACTGAAGACAACCCACCCTTAGATACAGCTAGCAGCCTTTCTGAGTCTGACATTGAAGTCAACGTACCCTTAGATACATTTAGAATCCTTTCCGGATCGGGCATTCACTCATTTCTCATTATTAATTCGACAATATTGTCTAAAGAAGAAAAGAAATTAGCATGGAAATATCTATTTATGGAAAAAATGACATATATGGTTGAATTTTACTAGTAACTTGTGTACATTATATTTTATACAAAATATATAAATCGATACAAACACATCGCAACATTATTCGATGGAGATGAAAAAAGCGACATATTAGGCGGTCATTTAAATAAACAAAACTGTAACGGGGGGAGAAGGAACGTGGACGTGCGACGTGTGCGTGAGATGTGTGTGCGGTGTGTGTGTGCCCCTCTGTTAATTGATTTGGCGATCGTTATCTAGAGGATGACCTCCCTCGGTGTTATTGCCCAGTGTGAATAGATAGAACATTGACAGAGAACTGAGCAAGACTATTGAGAAGAAATAAACAAATACGAGCCCCCTTAAACAATAAAAATAAAATAAATTTAATTAATTAATACATAAACTAAAATTGCAATTACAGTCCAACCGATTTACATTAATGGAATTTAATAGCAGTGTTCAATTTACGGATTTGTTCATCATAGTAGCGAGTGGTGAAAAGAGTACAATTTCCATGCCTGACTTGCATCACCTGGCGTCATTCTCTCTTGACTTTGTGTCTTCCACGTCTACCGTGTATGCTTGGTTCTTCCTCTGCCCCTTCTATTCTGAACTGTCTATTTGCGGACTTTTTGGACTGTCCTCGTCGGGTTTCTCGGAGAGGAATATAGAAAGCTGTTCCCTTAAATGACAAGATTACGACTAAAGCTATATATGTTCACCACCTATCCGTATATATAAAATTTTCTTACTTCCGTTATTCAGAGACGTAAATAGCTATCCACACTGCATAAATTCTGACATCATGTGACCTTAACGATTAACGGTCCTTACAAATTTACTGTACTTGAGGTAAGGTACAGTCGTTATCTATAGTTACAAATGACCATTGCAATATACCAAGTCTGACCTTAATTAAACAGTTCATTGTCCCTACTCCACGCCGCAATTGATTAGCAATTGACACGTGCGCTGTATACAGACAACGCTGCCGTATATACTAGCATACATTACTATAGGTCTTCTTACATCTGGCTAGCCAGTTCCGCTCAATAAGGTAAATGCTTGATTACTATTGCATAAGATTCAATAAATTCTAGCTTACAGTAACCAATAACCTGCAAGATCATTTGAGCATTACAAAATCATATATAAATATGCAATTATCATTAACTCACGATAAACAGTATCATCCTACAGACAAAGGAAATTAATTCATAAATCCCTATAAAATACCACACATTTGAATATTTGGATTATTCATAAATCCCTATGAAATACTACACATTTGCATAAAATCAAACAACAAAATAGAAAATTACATGGAAATTAAAATTGCTTACCTTAATGCTGTTTCTTTTCCACACAAACCGTGCGTCCTAGCACTATAGCCTGTCCATTCCTTTCAAGACAGCTATCTGGCCTCTCTACTTTGTTAACGAGGGAAAACTCTATTCTCAGGTTTTTCCACCTGAATCGCAAAATCGACTTCTCGCAAACAAAATTGGACTAAAGAATTCTGAGCCAAGTCGCTACCTTAGATGCAGATTACTTCCAAAGTGTACGCCTTAATTTTAACTGACCAATCGAAAGCAAATGTTCCTAAATTTTTCCCAAAATAATCACGTCTTTCATCAGTTTTTTTACAGCCTAGAATATGATGCAATTAGCTTTTCTTTGAAGATCAATTATTTGATATAAGGTCCCCTCCAAACAGATATGGTCGGTGGCTCTAATGTACTCTCTGCCAATATACCGTTACGATGACTGGGTCAGTTCCACTGAAGCTTAAACGTAGGCCGTTTTATGTTTCACGGATGAAACAAGGGAAGTATCAAGTGAACTTTCTCAAAGATTTTTCTGGTTTGACTATGATAAAATTTTAATGCACAATTTATTCAACTTTAGGATCCAGTACTTCTTCAAAATTCGACACATTACAAAAACCTCTTTTTGGAGTTATTGTTTTTACTTATATTTTGATGGTCATAGGCTTGTTTTTGAGAGCAATATGTAACTGAGTATAAAATATTATCAGTACTGTAAGAGACCTGAACAAATATGCATGTATAGATTGGACTCGGACACGCTGGTTACGTGTATTTTATCAATTGAAACTCGTTAATGAACGACCTTATTTCACTGCACGCGCTCCACATACATTTTTCATGTAGAGATGATTATAGTTTGTCTTTTGAAATGTCTAGAAGTGCAAACTTTTAGAGTGCATTTCTCATATATATATATATATATATATATATATATATATATATATATATATATATATATATATATATATATATATATACAGACAGAGAGAGAGAGAGAGAGAGAGAGGGAGAGAGGTATGGTCTGCAAATTGGAAATTCATTTCTATATTTTTGAATTGTTTTTAATAGCCGTTAGTTAACGCTCGGTAAACTTTAGCAGGGCAAGAAGTTAAATCGTTATTTACCTTGAATAGATACCTGCATAAATATTCAGACATAGTGTCAAATATTTGACGCAATGTATTTATATTCGGATTGTTCCATTTTTTATCTGGAACGGAAATGTGTGGATTTATTCAATTCAATATTGTCAAAGTTTTGCTTTTAACTCATGGCAGCATTGATTCATCAGTCTAGGTGAGACTCATTCTGACGATGATCATCATCGACTTTATCAGCCTAGATGAGACTCATTCTGACGATGATCATCATCGACTTTATCAGTCTAGGTGAGACTCATTCTGACGATGATCATCATCGACTTTATCAGTTACAACTACAACTTGATGATTGATGATATTCTGGGAAAAGGAATGTTTGATACAAGGATGGTCTACAAATTTATATATTTTGTAAGTAAACCTCATGATGTTGATGATGATGATGATGATGATGATGATGACGATAATGACGTTGTTGATAATAATCACCTACTACTGGGAAAGTTAAGCAGGGCTTACCTAGGATATCAGGAATGGGACAGATTGTTGTAAATGCAGACAAGTACATAACGTTGAAGAAACGTCTAGTTTTTTGTTATATTCGTTACAGCCAGTCTATAATGCCTTTGAAGGTTCGATTTTTAACGAAATTAATGTCTCGTCACCTCGTAACATCAAACGTATCTGCGTCAAACATTTGTTATCAATATGTCCATGCAGGCGATATTTTGTTGTTTTCAAACTGCAATAAAACAAAATTCACTCAGTGGTGCATTTTATGCAGATTAATAAAGATTTACAGGTTGAAGCCTTACGTAAAAGGACAGACTTATTTGGTACAGTCATGATGAATTGTACCAAAACACGTGTCTCTACATTAACAGTGCAAACCATCACGTTCTGTTTATATCTGACCTTGATCTGCGTGTTGCTTTGTTTATGCCACCTGCTGCAGTACACCTAGATGATTCGTTAACAAGAAAACCAATATTTACAAAGTGGATCGGTGTATCATACTCTTTACATTAACTTGGTGAGAAACCAGAAAACAAGATACAATATACAGAGGCTTTCTAATATTAGAGGTAGTAATCTCCAAGCTACAACTACGTCACACTATCTCAGTTAATCATTGTTTATTCAATATTCTAATGGGATTGTCCACTATCAAGACGGGAATACGTGTCAGTTACTACGTAATAACATCTGAGATTCTAAACTTGTCTGATCATTGTGTGTCCTGGTGTCCTGATGGTCCGACACCTTGGACAATTTCATTATGTATCAGATACGAATTTTATAATGTTGTAATATCCTATCTTTCACTCTCCAAGAATAAAAATAAAATGGTTGCACTAGTCTCAGTATAAGATCTCAGCTTTTATTGAATATGGGACGCTAATTAGTAGACGTGGCAATCTCTCATCTTGGGATCAGTAAATTAACGTTCTTATCTTCTTTCTTTTCTATAGCATATGAAAGCAAAGTTCATGAGATTATTAAACTTAAACACACTTAATCTATCTCATAAAAGCCATAATGTGTGATGCTGTCTATTGGTACTTTCTACTTATACATTCAATTTGGAGAAAATTGCACGTACAAAGTAAAACGCGCAACGTTTTGATCTAATCAAGTTCTTTGTCAGGGATATCAGCAAACCATGCAATAAGCAACAAAGCCGGGAGAAAACCTGTTGCATGTTTGAATGGCACAGGGAATCGATAATGAGCAAAAGAAAGAATAATCAACTTCATTAAAATGAAAAAACTACATGCCTACTTCGTGTTGTTGTTCGAATAGCAACGTTTTATAATAATAATAATCACAGATCTGTGTAATTACGCTTTTATCATTCAGAGAACCGAGTTTTTGGGACTTAATTCCAGACCAAGGCCAAAGGACAGAAACCATGAGTGGCTTGTAAAACCAAATATGTATGAGTCACAAGAATGTAATAATAATAATAATGATAATAATAATAATAATAATAATAATAATAATAATAATAATAATAATAATAATAATAATAATAATTCATATAAAGCGGTTTGGAATATTTACTTGGGTAAATATTGTCGCAAGATTTACATACGGGGGAGGAACGGACGCTTTACTGGAATTTTGATAAAATTGCATATAGAAGAATTTTTGTTTCTTTTAGACCAACTTCCCCATAAGATCTCATTTGCAGTATCCAGTATAGTCCCTTACCCGAGTCTTGTATCTTTCTCTAGTCATTTGGCAATTACTGGTTTCGTTCTGGACACTGGACAAAACCGTTTTTGATTTAACAAAATTAAAACCTGACTTCATGAACCACCAACCATGCAGAGGTTCAAAAATAAACCAGCGACTAGTAAAAAGCGCACTGGGTATACTGTCGCATGAGACTAACACCCTAAAGTAAAATGAGTCAAATTTCGCATGAGACCAACACCCTATAGTAATGGCCATTCATTCAGTTGATACAATTCATAAAATGCGACTAGTTTACCAAAAATGAAGTTCTATCTCTGGTCTGTTATTCAAAGTATGTACTTACGCTTCATATTTGCTGCATATAGCTAGCACAATCTTATTTGAAGTAAAACTATTTTTTTATTATGAAAATCAGGTCGTTTAAAATCAATCAAAACGAATAAAATATGAATGATGGTAATCACCCATGTTTGTCCGCAGCAATCGATAGTTCACCTTAATATTATTCGCGGTGGAAGTTGGGCGTAAAATTTGGCCATTATTATGTTGGAATTTGGCAGGCAGAGTAGGATTTTGGGGCTGTCGACCCCGGCGTCAGGCTTGGGGGAGTGGGGCAATAAAAATTATATTTTTTTGACACGTAATGGAGGTGGGGAGAGCCATTTAGTCTAGGACAGGACCTGTTGGCACGTGACTTGCGCAAGTATTTGTAATAGGCAGAAAACTTCTAATTAACTGAATTAACAGTAATCTCTAATTAACAATACGTAAACTTTTAAGGCAGGTGCTATATATTTTATAATTGTCATTATAAAATTGTAGTTGTGTCTAATACACATAAATAACGACTTGTAAGAAGAAGAGAAATATTCCTGGCATTGTATATTATGCTGGGTATAACTTAGGCAGACCTCTGAAATTAACCCTCCCTTAAAGTTTGACGATAGTGCAACGTATGTTATGCTGAACTGAATTTAGAATTAATGACAGGATGCTCTGCAAGACACACATTAATTAACAACAAGACACACATTAATTAACAAATGTATCTGATGTAGGTGTCTGACATGTACTTGGTCTCTATTTGGTGTAATGTTATGTAATTGTTGCTGCTAAGTCATTTTGAATAACAATCAATTAAGGTATGTATCTTGTTCCATTGACTTCAGCATACCCATTTCTATTGTTTCCCCCTTGCCCTGATCTAAGAAACAAAAGGACTTTATTTGTAAAGCTCTTTTCTTCTTTGGTCTTTCGACCTTTTTTTTCTTCTTTGGTCTTTCGACCTTTTTTAGAGTCGATTGTAAACGTTCATGGTCTTCGACCTTCTAATTGAATGGGCGTGATTGTTTTCAGTGGTTAATGATATTGCAGTCGTTGTACTATTACAGCATACATAATTAGACCCTGGACCTTGAATGGCAAACACGTTAAGTAAGGTATACAGTGCACAG